>WYDF02243302.1:0-20795 GCA_009867245.2 Adranes taylori
TATATCTGATTGTCGCAATCTGTTTCTACAATTTTCTTCCAATTAATGAAGACTACCAAACTTATTGTAGAGAAATCTATTTTTTATGGTGATAACATGCATTTTAAAGCAATAAATTGCACAATAGAACACACATGTGGGACTTGAAAAGCCACTGATAAATGACAATTCGCTCACATGTAACATATATAGAGTTTTCAATCTAACAATATTTGTCCGATGATAGATTCAGAACGTAATGTTAATGTATATGTATATTCACTAATGCAAATACAATGATGTTCTGTAAAAAGGAGTGTGCTGAGGAAGCTTAATACCTTATAGCAGAAATGACCATCCGCCCAAATTATTTATCGGAATTTTTTCTACCTTTGTAGTCTCTCATATATGATTCGTAATTTTCGTTGATTACCTGCTTAAAAACAAGTATTATAATTAATTTGTGTTGTGGAGGCAACGAGATCTAAAAAATCCCCAATTTGTTATATATAATATGTTATATATAACAAATATATTGAATTAAATTAAATAAAACATTCATTGTTTACGTTCATACTGCCGTTGTCGACAAAATTCTGTCGTTTGTTTTGGTTCATACATGCCACATGCCTACGATGCCACTCAATATTTGTGTAGTTTGTCAGCAGTCAGTATCATTTAACGCATGTAGCAATAAGGAGAGTGCACGCACGGAGGAGTGTGATATTTAAAAGCGGTTTTAGACTGCCTCTACAAAGAACATTGACGGGTCAGAGTGAGACACAAAGAAGACGGAATATATATTTCAGTGAAAGTCAAAATGATAGTAGAGCAAATGCAAATTTAAATAGAGCATATAGTATACCAAATGATGAAAGTATTTTGAGGGATCCATTTAAATGCGCACTGAATGTAATTCCAAGAAATTTTTATACTTTTCATTGTGGATTAATGTATTTACAATGCAATTTCAAATTTGAAGCCGCATTAGGTGCAAGGACTGCATTCAATACATGTTGTCATAATGGTAGAGCAATAGTACCATACTTGGTCAAAATGAATACTTTGTATGATGGCCTTACTTCCAATGAACCGTCAATAAAAGAAAGTAAAAAAAATATTTTCAAAACATTCGTAAATACAATTCATTATTTGCTATGGTTAGCTCAGAAGCTAAATTTCGGATACAGTTACGCATACAGGATCAGGTTCAATCACTGCTGAATATGGTTGCTCACCATGTTATACGCAATTATATTTTTATGATGCTGTCAATTATAGATTACGTAAACACTCTAATCAAACATGCAATAAAAATATAATGCGCGAAATCACTATTGAATTGGAGCGCATTAATCGAATACAAGCTGTTACTAACATTAAATTTCACAGGTATTGCAGGGAATTAAGGTAAATGACATAGTTGTACACGTTCGCCCATAATTATTTGAATATTAATTTTATTAAAATTGAGTAAATCAATTGATTTCAGAGTACTGCGTAATCTATTAAGATATACTGCACTAGCTTATGTAGATTAATATTAGGTAAACGTAAGACGCAAGTAACTTAGTAATAATGCTAAAAATTAGCTAGTTTATTCTTACAATTATTGAACAATATATACATAATAAATTAAAAGAAAAGCTTTATAAAGTAGAAAATGATAAAAATCAACTTTTGTAAAAAAGAATAAGAAAGTTTAAATTACGCATCAAAATAAATTAAATTAAATTAAATATGTTTTAAATATGTAGTAAACCTATTAGTTCTACATGTACATAATCTGTGAGAATTATTGTTTTATTTATTACAAATACGTCTGGCCGTTTAAAACTAATGAACTTGCTACGTTTGCAAGATGTATCGTAGATATATCATATAGCATTATTGTATTTTAGTTTGTTTCTCTTTTAAAATTTTACTGAAATTAATATAACTACATCCACTAGGTAATGACTTTTTAATAATTTAGAAATAATAATAAGCAAATTTGTTAAATTTACAATAAAAAGGAAACTAATATAATTTAATGAAATTTAAATGGAAATTTTTTCATCCTTGGTTGACCAATCTACATAACAAAAAATGTATTCATATAGAAAAAATGAGTTCCCGAAAAACTATTGTTTTAAAAATACGTGGTATTGCCGCTAGGCCATCGATATTTAATTTTTCTAGCGTGTGTAAATTTATTTCTCTTACATTGCAAATGTAACAATGTTCGTGTCTAGCAGTATGCCGTATTTTTATAGTTAGAGTAAATTTCTATCAAACGGCAATAATGTACCATCTTAATTCTTCCAAAACTTAAAAAATTTAAATAAGGGCTTGCAATTTTGTACATTTACATACGTTCGAGTTCCTTGTCTGAAATTTCCCAATAAGTGAGAGCTTGTAACGGCGCTTGAAGATGGAATTAAATTGCGTGCCAGACGAAGCTCTAGCAGCCTTAGCGTTTCGCACACTGCTGTGGAGAAGGAAAAGGAAGTTCCACTGCACAAATTTTTATTTCCTATCATCCAACATGAATATACATGACGTTTGGGACACCTCTTAAATGGGGGGAGGGTGCTAAGAATCCCCCGTTTTATCAAATATATTCCAACACTATAATTGTGACTTGGAATGGACGTAGCTTATATATGACTGGGAAGCTTGCCAACTTAGATGCAGGAATGCACCGGCTGACGATTCAGATCTTAGGATACAGTGAATCCAGATGGTCGGTTAGAGGCTCTGCACCATGTAGTCCTCTATTATTCTGGAAGAGATGACGATGCACATCGGTATGGCGCTGGTGTAGCTATCTCTGGTGACATGGAGAATGCCGTCATTGATTTCATTCCACTCCAAGACCGTATAATGCTTTTTAAACACTTTACATATCATTGGGCCATGTATGTAATACAGGTGTATGCCCCTACTTGTGACAAATCTGATGACGTAATAGAGGAGTTTTACACAACAATAGAAGAACCCATATACTTGACGAAGAAAGGGGAAATAATAGTGCATGGTGATCTTAATGCCAAAATTGGTAAGGCACCGAAGGAGAGGTTTGCGGAAAATACGGCCTTGGAGAATGGACCTTCTTTAAGCAGCATCCCCGGCAAGTGTACAAATGGAAGTCTTCAGGTGCGAAGATCATCGATTCAGAAACCAAAGCGACTACATATTAATCAAAAGTCATAGGAAAAAATTTGTGAAAAGTGCAAAACATATCCTGACGTGGAAGAAAGAAGGAAGGGCAATTAAATTTAAAAAGAAGAGAAAAGCTGTAGACCCAGACAAAATGCATGCAGAGACAGTAAAGTTGAGACAGTAAAGGAAATTTAAAGTGGTCGTGTTCTCTAAAACATGAATAGAGCTATAATATGAAACAACAATATGATTATAGAACAAGTGCATTTCTTGAACTATCTTAAGATCCTTGTTACTGAAGAGCTCGAACCCAAAAAAATATGCTATCACGAATAGAACAATCCAAGTGTACATTCATAGCGATAAAGCATCTTTTCACGAATAAAGACCCGAATCTGCAAATACGCATTTGTATGCTGTGATGTTATATATATTTCCCATTATTCTGTATGGTGTAGAAAGTTGGGCTCTTAGCCCATTGTTGGATATTCGGATAGAAGCATTCGAAATGCACCTGTATCGGTGAATGCTAAAAATATCATGGGTAGAGAGGAAAACCAACAAAGAGATATTCAGGAGGATGGTAAAGAACAAATAGCTGGTAAGAACCATACAGAAGCGGAAGCTTCAATACATCGGGCATATCATGAGAGACGAGTGCTACGAAATTCTCCCACTCATCATAAAAGCGATAATTGAGGAAAATGGTCGGTAGGGAAAACAGATCTCGTGGTTAAAGGATTATTTAAGGCGTTGATCAATAGAACGTCAACGGAGATATGTCGGGCAGCGGTGTGACGATTCGTGTTAGCAGGTTGGATCGCCAACCTCCATTAGGAAAACAGCGTAAGAAGAAGGAAAAGTGAGCCAGAGGGGGGGGGGGGGGGGTGGGTCGGAGCCGTATGATGCAACTAGCTTACAGTCAAACAATGCGTACCGTTCCCAAACGTGGTAAACGGGGATTGATGTATAGGCGAATTCAGTATACTATACAGTACGCTAGGATTAGATCAGATTAGGTGGTTTAAATAATTTTAGCTGACTTGCGAAGTACGCCAGAGTCATCTGAACTGAAGACCGTAGGGAAATATGGCCCTGAAAAAATGGAGTTATCCGCGATGTAGGAATTTATAGTGTACAATGTGAATCACATAAAAGTGAGAGACATCTAGTATGTGAAGCACGCCAAACTTCTATGCGACTAGCCTGCAAAGCATACCAAATTTCCAGACCGGGGGATTCGTGGGTTGACGGATACGTGCTTAGACAAACTATAAATTTCATTTCAAGGCAGCTAGAACTTTCACAAAAACGACTGAAGAACGATCGTAGGCCGCGTCAAAGCGGACAGCAAAACTGTTCGTGCCGCAGACTAATATGGAGACCGGTGGATTAATGGGGAGGCGGCATTATAGGTAGTGGAACTCATAAGTTCTTGACAGTCGGACGTGCTTGGACGCCCTCTTAGATTGTCTTGTTAGAAATAATTGAAAAATAAATTGGACGAGAGGGTTCATGTGTAGCGAATTCATGGGTTCTCAAATTTATAGACTAGGAGGTTTCTATGGTACACGAGTAAAATTTATTACCTGTTTTTAATTTGATTAAGTTTATGTCTGACTGGCTTTATTTGTAGAATATTTTATAAAAATTTAAAAAATCAATGTTTCTAAACAAATCTGTATGTAAGAAATTCCATGAAAAAATTGTTTTTGTAGCCTAGCTATTCAAATTTGTTAATGTTCCATATAAATTTCATCACCTGTTTTAAAACTATTTTAATACTTATAATGTTGTATCGCATCTAAAATCCTTTGCATCGATCTCAATCCCTCACTAGATGAAAAAGCTCTGTCGTAATGCTCGCCATGTTCATCATGATGATCAACTGAACTGGAATATGTATGACTGGTTGAATATTTTGGTTGCTTGATAATTTCAAGTGTAGTTTTATCCTTGCCATCATGACTAATTAGTTTCTTTAAACCCAAAATTGCTGCTAATAGTAGTGCCATTTTTCCTAAAAATCATATGATATTGACTACATCTGATAATAAAAATAATGTAAGAAAATAGTAGTGCAAATGTACACAGAAGAAATTGTTATACTTAAAAAATATTGCTAATTGAATTGATGAGTGTATAAACATGTTAAGTTCAGAAAATTCCAAAATGAGATAAACATGGCGTCATAGTTAGAATACTTCAACTCAAGTATAAGTACAATAACGATGCCAGTCTACAGTATTTATTATGATTGATTATGAACAGCTTATATCTTGCAGTGAGTGCAGACACAAGTTAAGTCCAGGGACTTAGCACATTTATGCACTCATTTCTTAACAAAATATTAATAAGTAGCTACGACTATTAACGGGTAACCCAACTCTCACTTTTTTATGTCTGTATACTATTAGTAGTGATTACGTAAATAAAAACTAGGATTATTTTTTATTTAAAAGAGTGATTAATAATAAGCAATAGTGAAATTGAGGTGAAAGTGTTTCACATACGACAAACAAAGAATAAATGCCTGAAACACGAAAAAGGCAAGAGGAAAATTGGAAAAGATATAAAATTAGAAATGCACGGTTAAAAGGATAACAATACATAAACTCAAAAGCTTATACTTTTCCACTTAAATACAATGATGCTGGGTGGGTAAGTATTTACAGTAATATCCACCATAGTGCGGTTTCGTACAGCACAGTTTTTACAATGTAGCGGCTAGGAGTAACCGTTATAACAGGGGATTTCCTGAACAACAAGCGCAAATTGCCGAACCTACTTCGAAGCAGCTCTTGTGATTTACATTTAGTTAAAATCTCACTTGAGCATTACTATTAGGTTCAAATTGAACTTTGTCAGTCATAGGTCACACTAAAGAAGTGTTTATTTAGTGTCAAATTTAATTCTGCTAATTTTCATTACTTAAATTTTGGGTTTAAGAAAATAGGTAATGATATCATTGAATTATATTTATAACTCACCAAGAACAGATGTGAACAATCATTTCTTTTTACAGCTAGCGCAGTTTGCGGCTAGCTGTACTTCAGCATACTTATATACACAGCCACGCATTACTTCTGACATACACACAGTCACAGCTTCATATTACTCGTCCATCCAAAGAATCGAAACACAGTAGAGGTCAAACTTTATCTTCTTGGATATCCACAAAATTTCTATGCGATGATGGTACTTATGCGTTGGTTTTATATCTCTTACAATACCTCAATGCTACTGTACACATTGGCCCAATTATCTATATAAGTATAAGATAATTGTGCTTGAAAGGTGGCATTTGTTGAAGTTCTGTGTATCTTTATATAATTGCAATGGGCGAAGATGTTTACCGAGTTTTGACAGTTTTACTGGATTAAATCGATTTTTTCGATTTGTTTATGGCCGATTTGAAGCATTTTGCTAGAAGGACTGGTCGACCTGCACTGTCGTTGAAAATTAATTCTTGGTTCGCAGCACGGTATTACACTTAGCCCTATGCTCGAACATATATACTCCATCGGTATGTTGAGGTGTTGAGATGGTCAAAGTTGTGGACATAATGAACGCTTTTGGAATGTATCCTAAGATTGTCTGACGAATTAATTAAACATAAGAACAATTTTCGTCGTTGTTGTTCGCTAGAAGATGAGTTCGACAGCTCGTACTTAGTTTGATGTTATAAAGATTGATTATTAGATACTCGCAAATGTAAATACTTCAAGATAATTACATACAATAAAATGTTTAACGGTACAGATAGTTTTATCCTTGCTAGATAGTTTATCCTTGCCTAAAGAAGTGGACGGTCATTGGGGCATTTACCAAAGAACCGGTTAGGATCAAAATACAGAAATGGATATTGGTTATTAATGATACTTATACCCTATACTATTTAAATTAAGTCTTAAATAAACTGTTTACATAGGAACACAGATTTATGTAACAAATAGACTAGGAAAGGGGCCAACACTATTTTCATTAGATATGCGAACGAATCCAGCCGAATAATCGATAGTACGTAAACGAGTCCAGTAATGACCGTTGATTCGCTGATCTCTAGTATCAAGTCAATTAGTAATGCATACACACATGTACTCAAAGCGAACGTGTTAATTACGTACGAATTTATGATGCCTGAAAATATGCATATCGATATCTACATGGGCTAATTACAGCGGGAAAATGGAAAACAAATAAAAACGCGATACTGTTGACTGTAAGTAATAGTAAATTTGGGCATCCGCCGCGGGTGGCTATGCTTGAGTGCTAAGTGAAAATAATAATTATAAATTAAATGAAATTAAATTAGAATAAAAGCATGAACAAATTTTAGAGTCGGTTTTAGTAACGGCGTAGTAATAATTAAATAGACATGAGACCTACAGTAATTGATTGGTCAGTATTTTTGGTAATGAATTTGACAATTCTTTTAAGCATGATGTTTGCGAATAAATTAAAATGAAAGTGTTTGGTAACGAGTTCATTTATAGATCAAGAAAATCTAAGATAAATCTGAGTAAATAAATAAAATCATTGTCAATGAAATATAAAATTAAAGTATAATTTAAGTTAGTGATGCACAGCTGAAATACATTAACTCTATAGATCTGTTAGGGTTCAGTTTGTGATGTATGAAGCCATTATTTTTATTGGTTTATTATTGCCAAATATTTAGTGATAAATAATATTTTTATTTTATTATGTTGCATAGCGTTAACTAATTTATTTTATTTATTTGTAGAAATGAATATTTTAATTAAGCGCATGTATGCATTTCTGAAATGGTAACAATACATTCTTTATTTAAGTTCAAAGAAGTCTTTCATCTTGCTACCCAAATTATAGAGCTTCACGACTATCGTTAAGGTTTGGCCTTACCATTAATTATTTAGCCACAAGAGGCACGATGTAAACGGACGGGTACGCCCACTATAGCAATGGTATTTTATTCTAATTATATTGGGATAACATGGGGACATTAGAATGTTCGGTATCAATTATTAAGATAATAACTTTGTTAAGAGTGATAAGCTAAAGCAAGTATTAACATCAAGTGCATTTGTCTGAAGTAATACAAGATCTAAGTATCTCTAAATGGCAAGTTGGGGAGCTACGTACCAATATAAAAATACTCGTTCCCCAAGGCCACGTAGGAGAGAACTATCTCCGCCTCTTGAAAATGAAAGATCTACATTGTGTCCTATATTTTCAATTGAAACTTTTCTTTTCTTGTACATCATGGGCATCAAGTTTTCTTAGTATCTGTTTGATACTAATAGCTAAACCGTTTATTGAACCTCATCTAGACTGCAAACCTAATGTAAAACGCTGAAGCTTTTGATTCGACTACTAGTTTTTATGATAACATATTTTATAATAATTTCCACGTTCATTATTAAATATAGAGCATTTGATATTATATCATTCATATTGTGCAATTAATTCAAAACATGGTCGCGAGGCAATTTGCCTTCAGTCTACTTTGGTTTTATGGTAGATAGTTTTGCGCGCTTGATTCTTCTTAATTATTTTAATAATTGAAGATGGCTAGATTCTCTGACATCTTTAGTGGTTTATGAATGTTGTGGGCTGGACGAACTAGCTGCAAGATGTGCTAATGTTACTTAATACTTAGGGTTTCATTTTGTCATGGTTTAGCTTAATGCTTTCCGATGTTACAATATGACCCGAATAATTAACTTTTGTTTTTAAAACTCGCATTTGTCTAGTTTGATTTTTGGATTGAATATCCGTAATCGATCCAAAACATCGGTGAGCTTGTCTATGTGCGCTTGAAAAGATGTGGACCAGATAATAATGTACAACATTTGCTAAGTTCTTCCTAATTTGTCTAACAGATCAAAAATAATTGAAATTGGGAAAATGTCGGTAACTCTTCCCTCACTGTGCTTTTAATAATCAACTGCTTTCTAAAATTTAGGACGTCTTTACGCGTCGAGCTCTTTGGGAACCGCCCATATTGAGGAGGGCCAGCTTTTTGCATGTTATGGACAATTCCTTCCGCAGCGCTATTCCTTCCGTCGCATAAATACAAGGCCGCTGACGTCAATTGTACAAATTTTAACTTCAAATACAAGAGCGTGTTATTTTCAGTGAGAATAGATCTGATTAGTAAATAATTAATAATACGTGAAAGCGTAATATGCGATACCGTATAAGTCTGAGTAAAACAAAGTATATCTGATTGCATTAACATTAATCAATGCGATACGAATTTTAATCATGACGATACAGAAAACGAATTGCCATACACCGTCCATCAAACTCTTCCAACATCTTTTAATCTTTTATTCTAACACTCCTCCTTCAATGCCTTACATGCCTGACCCTAATTTTTCTTTTTATTTTTTCCTCTCACACCTCCCCTATTCATTCTTCTTCTTTCTTATTTCTATTTCTATATCCTTCATTACCTATCTACTCTTTACCTCTTTATTTCCATTCTATCTGTTCTTATTTCTAACCTACCCGAATTACCTTCTTTTACTTTTTTCATACTTAACCCGTTTCATTATATCTAACCTCTTCCCCTCTTTTCGCAAACTTATTCTCTAGTTTTCCCACAACTCCTTTTCTCACTCCATTCAATCCGCTCACATTCGTTCATAAAATGAATCCGTTTTCCTTCTATTTTCCCACAGATGTTACATAATCTATCTTACTATCTATCTATCTTACTATCTATACCTTGCAACCATCCTTTTTTCTTCCATACTTATTCCTCATGCTAAATACTTAGCCATACCCTACTCAACCATAATCCACTTACACTTACCTGCTTTAATTTATTCTTTCATATCTGTCTTTTCCATGATCTCACTCTTACCTACCTTTAATCATCTTCTCAAACCATCTATCCGCTGACCATCCAATCTCAGTTTCACGTTTTTTCTACACTTAATCCATTCATTCACACCACCAATTCTTCCCCCATTCAGCATTCCCTCAATATACACTTCTTTAACCAAACATTTCCCTTCATCTTTCCATCCCTTCTTCTCAAACTTGACCCATTATTTTCACTGCACTTATCCAACATCTTCCAACCTTATCCAACATTTCCCTGTAGCATTTTCCAATCTGCTGCAGTAGTATCTTATTCCTAGTATTTCAATCCAATCTCAGCATCCTTTTCGTACATCCAACCTGTACTCTTTCCATCCTCTCTCTGTCATCTATCACCCACACCTCGGCTCCATACAACACTATACTATTCACACACACGTCCATAATCTTCAAACTCATTCTCACTGACTCCCCAAATTTTCTCTCCCATACCATCCTCATTCTCTCTCTCTCTCACTCCCCTTGCCTTCTTGTTCACCAACTCCACGTGTTCCATACTTGATCCATTCTCTGCCAAAATATACCCTTAATATTTATATTTCCTTACACTTTCAATCCTCTGACTCCTCCTTTCAAATACACCCTTTCTAAATTCCCTCCCGCCCTTCTTGACCACCATAATTTTTTTCTTTTCCACATTCACTTCCAATCCTCTTCTATGCCTTCACTATCCCAATCATTTCTATCATCTCTTCCCTTTCATTCGTCATGTATACTATATCATTCTCATATGTTAAACACCATATCTTCGTACTGCCAATCTTTGCCCCCCCCCCCCTTCAACCTAGATGAATCTGTTTCTATTGTGTTAGATCTTACTAACAAGAATCTGATTTCATTTTTTGTGGAATTCAAAGAGGATTCTGATATGGGAATTGAACAAGTGAGATTTTACAGTTGTCACTATCTAAATAATGGCTTCTTGCTAAATTCTGTCTACATCAGGGGGTTCTACTATTACAAAACCTGTTTTCATACTTTCCTTGTGTGTATTGATAGACATTTCCTTATAAATTTTTTTCATATAGTCAATTATTGGATAGTCAGAATGTTGGGAATTTATACCAAAGGTATTAAGGTATTTAAGTTTGGTGGTATTGATAAGCAGTCTGAAATGCTGCTGTGTTTTCCCATCTTGCAGCAAATCGCATAGTCGTATTCCTCAAGTCTTAAACTTGAGCGATCATACAAATATGGGCCGAAGTATTTTGTACTCCACCAAATCCCTAATAGGTCGCGTTCTATGACCGAATAGTTGACTTTATATTCATTCAACGTAAGAAGAAGCGCACGCAACTCTGAGAGGGCCTTGTGATAGAACGGTTCCTGTAGCAAAACCTGAGGCGGGGAACACAAAGGGTTCCTCGAAATTTGGGTATTGCAGAATGGGATTATTTGCTAAAAGAGTTTAGCAATATTCAAAACAAGGTTTATAATCTGGTTCCTTGATGTACGTAGACGTATATTATCTGAATCTACTGGGTAAAGCTTTAGTAAGTTCTACGAATTTCTTTCAGAATTTCCTATTGTATCCCAAGAGACCTAGGAAACCTTTCAACTGCTGGGTATTTTTAGGAATTGGAAATTCGGTGATAGCTCTGTGTTTGTCAGGATTTGGCTTAATGTATTCCAATATTACAACATCACTCAAATAATTAACATCTGTTTTTAAAATTCACATTTGTCTAGCCGAATTCTTAAACTGAATATCCGTAATCGATCTAAAACTGCGGTTCACATATTTATGCGCTTTTGAAAAAATCTGAACCAGATAATAATGTCATCGAGATATACTATACAACATTTGCTAAGTAATCCACGTAAAACCGTAGGTGAGGTCTAGAGTTACATAATACATATTTCTTAATTTATTACTCCTACTCCTACTGCACTGCGAAGCAAGTAATCTAGAAGGCAATAGAAACAACCGAAGAAAAGAGGCGATCCTACTTAACTAAACTCCCTCATCAGTTGACCATGCTATACCCAAGGTTTTTGCAGGTTTCCCTTGGATGTTAGCAAATCTGTAAGCAAATTTTTTAGCATACACCTTTCCTATAAGCTACTTGCTACCACATTATCTACAATTTGCTCACTCAGTACTAGATACAGGCAGAAGAGGATGATAAATCCTAAAGCCTACTTCAATCAAATTCTCCAATCTGAATGCCTATACAATTTTCACGATAGTGGAGTATTAGTGGGTAAAAATCCAACAGTGTTGGATGCACCGGACAGCCATTGTCTTTTTGAAGATATCTCCACTTCCACGGTCAGAAATATTTGGAATTGGATAGCTCATTCACTTTTCAATAATCAATTACCATCCTCAATTTAGGACTCTTGACTCGTCGAGTTCTTTGGGAATCACCCATATTGGGAAGGACCACGCAGACCTGGAATGAAGTATAAAGCCTTTTTCCAACATATATTATTAAGTTCTTTTTCTACTTTTTGTTTATGACTGTAAGGGTAACGGTGAGTTTTCGTGCGAATCGGTGGTCATCAGTTAATTTAATTTTATTCTTTACTCTGTTTGTAAATATTAATTTATTACCTTCAAAATGAATAATATCTCAATGAGAATTTATAAAAAATTTTAAGTTAGAATTTCCTCTTTGTACCAATTATCAAACCTAAATTTAAAAAATGAATTTTTAAAATGAAATGAATTTGATAAGTTGACACGAAATTGTTATAAAAATTTTCAAAATCAAAAAAAGTCTTTGAATAAGAATTGATACTTGGTTGGATTCTACATAGTAGCAAATGGGAAGTTATTTTGTACCGTATAAGACTTAGGAATTTCTAATTTAAAAATTTTTGATATCTAATCCTTTCTATTTGTAAATAAAAATTGATCATAGTTATACCTAAAATTAGTGCTGTTCCAGCAACCACAGCAATTTTTTTGTAAGCGAACGCCATTAGGATAGTTTTAAGAGCCACTGCTACAGCAATTGGCAATCCATAACCTTTCTTCTTTTTTGTTTTCTTCTTTTTTACTTCTGTTTCGTCTTTGCTTAATTGTCTTTTTTCTTCCGTATTCTGATCTGTGAAAATTGTTTCAATTTAGGTGATTTAAAATATAAACAATACTTAAACATTTCTAAACTCACAGCTTATTGTTACAAAATTTATATTTTAGTGCTAGGATAATATTTCAAAAAATTTGTGGACGTGATCGCAACCCCATCTTTCACATACTTGAAGTCCTACGTTTTGTTATATCTTGCATAAAACAAAAGTTGAACCTTTTAGTTTTGATTGTCGTCTATTAAATTCAACTAGCACAATAGTGATTAGGGTAAACTAAACTACATTAGTCAAATCCATGAATCCCGCGCCTTCCCATGAATCCCCCGTTCCTCATATTTTCCTACGACTGCGGCCTAGGGCCACTCTTGACTCCGTATTTGCCTACGGCGCGGACAACTGCGCTGTCCGGTTTGGCATGGCCTACTCTATTTTAGGCTAATTTCTGAAAGAGCAGCCTAGCGTGCTGCACGCCAGACTGCCTGTATTTGCCCGCTTCATTGTGGTCAGCTACCGAGTTTCACTTCATTGTTCCCCACTACCGGTTTTGAGTTACTCTTTCCTCGTGTCCGCTTTGATTTTTTTAAGTATTAAATTTACTTTGGACACAAGAAATAAAAAAAAATCTTCTGAAACTTTTCGAGAAAATGGACCCTAAAGTTAGCAAAATAATAAACAGCCTGTATGTAAATCGAATTGTGATTTTGGAAAAAAGTGTTTCAAACAAAATCGGAGGGCCTTTATGTATCCTATACAATAGAGTCTATTCGAATGTCCTATCTTTTATCGTTCATGAGATATTTCAAATTGTTTTCTAAGCTTCAAAAGTGGCAACACTGATTCCTATAAAATTTGGCAACATGGGACTTTTTTTATACGACGTATAATACAAGGTACTATATGTTTGAAAATTTTCAATCTTCTAATTATTTTATTTAGAAAAAACGTTTTATATGAAAAATTGTTCCGTATGACCCCCCCCCCCCTCTTTGAATTGCGTATTAACGGATTGCAGTAATTTCAAAGAGGAGCCTCAATTTAGGAGCCTCAAGTTCACCTCAAGTTCACCAAATTTCAATTAGATGACCTTGAAAAAATTCTCAAAACATGAATCCTATATCTTTCATATACTTATAGGTATTACATACCTATATGGTATATGAAAGATAAAAATTATATCTTTTCATTGACCGCCTTCCGTTTTGCCTTCTATTCTTTGCAATTTGGTTTTTAATAAAGTTTTTATGTTTTCTGTAAATACAACATTTGGAGAATATTTTCTTAAAATTTTAGTTTATCCGATTAAAATTAACGGAGTTGAGATATAAATGTTAAGATATAAATGAGATATAAATGTTAAGATCAATAGCTGATGTCACACTACGTGACAGGCAAATCCAGCGACTCCATAAGGCAAAAATGCAAAGTATAAGACATAGTCCAGCGCAGTGTAGTTATAAAAAGTGTGGAATAACCATGTTTACAGGATAAAGGAGGAAAGAGTAGCTCTCATTTGTAGAAACAGTAGACCCATGGGAAGAAGATCACCTGGGTGACCGCGGGAAAGAGGATAGTTAACTGGCAAACAAGAGTAATTCTATTCGCTCGTAGACGAAGAAGAGGAAGAAGAGGAAGAAGAGGAAGAAGAGGAAGAAGAGGGAGAAGAGGAAGAAGAGGAAGAAGAGGAAGAAGAGGAAGAAGAGGAAGAAGAGGAAGAGATCTCCTGCTGCCCTACATAAAAGCGTACCACCTCGTAAACAAAAGCTTCGACTAAAGGAAGTGGAAAGATCCAAGAGGGATAGAGGATCTACCCCAACATAAAAAATAAATATTGTCTCACAGTTAATGCAGTAATCTGCAAAGGTTAAGGTGAACCAACTCCAGAGGGAACCAACTCCGACTAAAAGTAGCAGCCATGCAGGGCTATAAGGGCCAACCCCCCTGTTTAGTACTACAAAGACACATTCGAGAGAATCGGTAAATGTATAATGAAGCAAGAAGGAATGCAAAACGAATGTGTAGAGGAAAGAAAAGAGAGCTGCAAAAACAAAATTTCAGAAAATAAACTAAATTGCAATCTTAACGAAGTCAGAAAAATTTAGGGCGTAAAGGGCATAAAGAAGGGATTCGTACCATGGACATTTTATTGTAATCAAAGGATGGGTCTCTGTTGGGGAAGAATGTGAAGATTTGCGGAGGTGGACAGTGTACTTCTCTGAAGTACTAAATGATGGACCGGCAGACGCACAGTTCAATCTGACAGATGACGGCATGAGAAAGGAAAAGAGGAGCCGACACTAGCAGAAGTAAGAGCAGCTATAGGAGGTCTAAATAATCCTAAAGCATCCGGCAACGATGCTTTACCTGCAGAGCTATTTAAATACGTAGGAGACGGCTTAGTGAGGACAATGCACCAGCTATTGGAAAATATCTGGAGAGACGAAGGCATGCTTAAAGAGGGGAATATAGCTATAATTATTCATATACCTGAAAAATGGGAAAGCTGTAGCATTTCTTATTTAATTATATGAAATGGTGAATAACTACAGAGGTATTTCGTTGCTCAACACAGAATACAAAATATTGTCTAAAGTACTAGCAACAAGATTAAAACAACTATCTACAGATCAAAGGTTCTCCTTGAGATTTATGTTGATAAGGTGTAGCGAATTTAATATCGTACTGCACCAATTGTTTATTGATTTCCACACAGCTTATGGCCAAATTCTAAGGAGGTAGTTATACAAAGTTATGCAGCAGGAGTTTGCAATACTAGCCAAACTAATGTAAACTCATTAGAATTACACTATTTGAAAATTGCCCTAATGGTAAGGGTTAAAAGGGAACTTACAGAGAGTTCTAGAGTAGAAATATTCCTCTTATAAAGAGATTCACTTTCTATACTTCTGTTTAATTTTGCGCTAGTCGTTGTGAAAAAAGTACACATAAACCCTGTAGGCTAAACCCTGTAGACCGGAATCACTAAGAGAGAACCTACAGGTACTCCCGATGAAAGTGATTATTATGAACTTGGAAATAAGTCTAAAAAAGGCTAAGTACATAATTATATTTCAATACCGTCAAATGGAGGAATGTATCGGATTTTCAAAGGTTTGAAAAGGTTGACAAGTTTAATAGACAACGAGCGCACAACTGAAATTAAGATCAGCATTATTGCTGGAAACAAATGTTACTACAGCTTTCTCAAGTTACTCAAATCCTTATTCATATCGAAAAAGGTGAAAGCAAAGTCTGCAGAACTATCATAAACCCCGTGGTCACATATGTTTCGGAAAGTGAAGGCTCACAAAGAAAACCGAGATGCACTAAGAATTTGGGAACGAAAGATTTTGCAAAACAACTTTGCAGCAGCCAGAGATGCTGAAATTTGGAAAATACGCACCAACACCGAACTGGAAGGCCTTTACTAGAAACCATGCATTATAGACAAAATTAAGACAGACAGGCTTATGTGGGTGAGTCATATAGAGAAAATGGCTGGATCCCGGGTATCGACGAAAATACTAAACAATTAACCATAAGGCAGAAGGCAGAAAGCCGACCACAGAAGAGATGGATGGATGATGTCAGCGAAGACCTTCTCAGACTAAATGTCGGTAACTGGAGGAGGAAGGCGGCATCGAGGGACGATTGGCGGAATGATGTGGTGGTAGCGGCCAAAGTTCTTAAAGGCTGTAGAGCCAGCGAAAGTAAAGATATAAGCTTGATGTTGAAGAATATATGAAATATTTTCTTACGAATGCTGTCGGCCTAAGTTAAGGTTTGCAGAAATCTGACGGTGACACCTGACGGTGGTCTTGACAAAATCGAGGTTATTCAAAATTCTAAATTGTCATACTAATTAAGTGGCAGTTAAACAAACTCATTTAGATACTAATTCATGATAAATAATTGAATGGGCTCCCTTGAAATAAATAGTCCAAAATGATGACCAAATTAATCACAACCAGGCAATCTCTTCAGATCGAAGTCATAAATAGTGCTTTAAATATTTTTGTAGATGACATTATGTGTTTGGCAGGAAAGAGACATGAACGTTCGAAAAGAAATGAAGATGAGAGGGTTGGTTGTTAGAGTAAAAAAGTCAGAGATATTGGTAAATCAGAGAAGGGGTAGAGATACTGATATGGATGTTGTTTATATGGTCCAGGAAATTGAGTGTGGGAAAAGCATCAAATTCTTAAGCATTGTTATGCAAAGTAATGAGCCATAAAAGTATCATACAGGAATGATATGTAATAAAGCATAGATTGCAGCAGAAAGATTAAGATGGGAATGAGAAAATAAATTTGAGAAATTTTGCGGATGTGGTTCATGATTTTGAATGCATGTATGAACATTGTCAAGATGTATGGTAAGAAAATATGTACGGTGGCAGAACGTGTATAAAAGAAGCGTATGAAAGTAGGTTTATTAAAGCATATGCATAGATTAGAAAGATCGACACCAAATGTTGAAACTGTGAAAATGTTAGTGTTTCACCAAATGTTGAAACACCAAATGGTGAAACTGTTTTGAGTAAAAATTATATGTGTAAAGGTTGGGTGGAGGGATTTAAAAAAATGGCAATATATGAATTAGAGAGAATAGTGAACCGTATGTACGATGAATATAATAATGAAATGAATGTGATGGTTCATGCCACATGTTTATGAGAGTTAAGATGGTTTACGGAATGGTGGAAAATGAAAATAAATGAAGAGGAATTCGTGATGAAAGAAATGGAAGAGGAAATGAAAGCAACAACGTGAAGGATGTTTAACATAAGAATGCAAAGACCAATAAGAACGACCGCAAAATATTTGGGAAAAGAATTATGGAGGAATAGATATTAATTGCTAGATGTAGATGCGGGAGTATGGAGGGAGCTAACAGGTTTTGGATAGGTGGGAATGAATGGTTGTGTAGGATATGTGGTATGGATGTAGAGTTCTCGAAACACTGGACGAAGGGATGTATAGGAATCGAATGGATGGAGGAAAAGAAAAAATAGCACGGAATTGGCAAAGGTGCTTGGAAGAAGATGAAGAAGGGACAGGCATTATAAAAAAATTACAAATTGGACAGAGGGGGATTTATGAAAAGAATTAATTGGTGAAACTTGTTTCCTTCTCTTGTCTTCGTGGAAGCCATTTGGAATTTATGGTTTGGTATATAATCATTTTTAATTACTCAGATTTGGGAATAGGGATTTTTATTTAGATAAGTGAACAATTTAAGGTTTGTAAAGTTGTGTTATGCCAATGAACCTAATATTGTAATATTAGTGCTTTATATTTCTATGTAAACTTTCAACCCCACATATGTGATGAAACACTACTTCCCATTTTTCTTAATTACTTAAATTAATAAATTTCTATTTAAGCAAATAAAATATTTACGAAAATACAATATTAATGTTTAAAAGAAATATACAAAATATTAATTCATACTAAAATAAACAATAAGGTATCTGACACACATGATTTAATTGGCTTTTAAGAAAACCGCTATTTTAAGTGACTATTATTGACAAAAATTTCACACACCTTATAAAATTAAAAAGTTTTGAATGTCTTCATCTTACTCACAATAAATATTAAATATTCATATGGTTGGTTCGTGCTTTTTCTTACAATCATTACCGGTTAGATATATGTACAATAGATTGCCAAAATATTAGGGACAATACAATTTTTATATTACTTTCAAGTTTGTAAGTGCTTCTTAATGAAATTTAGTTAAGTAATCTTGTTTTTCATGCCAATTATTTAATGCATTACCTTCTTCTCTAATCCTAACCTTGTGTTAGGCTTAGGTTAGAGTTATGTTAGGGTTAGGTTTGGTTAAGTCAAGTTAGTTTATGTTTATTCCAGGTTAGTCTATGTTAGATTAGTTTGTACTTACTGATTGCTAGGAAAAATTTACCAACAAGAGCAAGTTGATAGTCTGTGTAAAATTGCTTAGATCCATAATGTTTTATTGCGGTGATACCATTGTTCATTTCTCAGTTTGGGCTAGTGGACATGTGTTCTTGTTGTTAGATTGAAAGTGTGAACAAGGAATTTATAACTCAATTCTGTTGATAAAATTTATTTTTAAGATAAGTTCTTTCATATTCTATCATTTATTAACTCTTTCAAACTCCTTGTACACGAACATGTACATAACATTCTAATCACTTTTACTCAAAATTTGTAGTAAACGATGAAACCACTGAAAAGGAATGGGCATGTTCATGTACACTACCAATAATACTGCAGAAATATCTTCCCAGCTGTCATCTTTGATTTTTCGAATGAACAACTTAGTAACTCTAAGTTTATTACTTAAAAACTGCAGGAGTAAAATATTATTTTTGTAAACTCAAATTTTAAGTTTACTGATATGGATGAAATGAAAACACTATTAGTTCTTGACATGGTAGTTGGTTGTTTGCAATTTGCTCGCGTAAGAATCTTTTGGAAGAGTGAGTTAGTCATTAGTCTATTTACTGATAATATGAGGTGAGACAGATTTTTCGAATTACGTACAAATTTACATACTGTAAATTATTTTGTCAAACCAAACGATTGGGAAGACAAGTTGTTCAAAGTTAGACCAATCTCTGAAACAATCTGAAAACGATGCTTAGAATTAAATATTGAGTAATATCTAAGCACTGATGAGCAACTGGTGCCTTTTAAAGGTAATTTGAGCCTAAAACAATGCATCAAAGGCAAACCCAGCCCGTGGGGGAAATTATCCCTTTTTTGTGATCAAAGTGGAGGTGCATGCGATTTCATAATATACCAAGGAACAAAAATAGGACGAAGTAGTTTTTCAATTATCAAAAAGAATTGAAGGAAATGGTCATAAAATATTCTGTAGCAAATATTTCTCCTCTTACCATTTGTTGCATGCTCTAAATAAAAAAAAGTATATTCTTGCGACAGGTCAATTACACTTAATCAATTTAGTAAGACGAATTTAAATACAGTCAATAATGCACTGAAAAGAGGAAGAAGATTTTCAGAGTAAATTTTAATTGAAGATAACATTTCTTTAGTAAAATGGGTGGACAATTGATCTGTTGTTCTTGCATCCAATTTTATAGGAATTGCCAAAGGAGATCAAATTCAAAAGTCAGATAAGAAAAATAGGAAATTTGTCGAAATCAAGCGTCCAGAAATTGTAGCATTATTCATCAAATCAATGGGTGGTGTAGAACTTTCGGATCAACTGACTGCGTGATATAGAATTTATATAAAATGTAGAAAATGGACGCTTGATCTAATAATGCCTGCAGTAGATTTGACATTGTAAACAGTTGGTTTGAATCTCGAAAGGATTACAAAAAAAACTTTGTGAGGCCCAATGAACAGCTAGATTTTCTCGATTTCAAGTTGCCTGTCGCAGTAGCATTGGCCAAAGCACATAAAGTTGTTAAAAAAAAAATAATATTGTAGACTAAATTTTACACGACCAAAGAAAAAGAAAATCAGTGTGGAGAAAAAAGGCCATTGAATGATGTGCAACATGACAATCTAGATCACCTGCCAAAATGAAAGCAATGTACTGCCAAGGCAATTCATATTCTGTTCAATCTCATTTTTGTGTCGTGAATATAAGGTACATTTTTGTTTAGGATCGAAATTGTTTTGCTAAGTTTTATATAATATAATATTTTGACTCCAGGTTTTTTTTAGAATATAATTTTATTTTTAATTTTTAAAGTTTATATATATATATATATATATATATATATATATATATACATATAA
>WYDF02243413.1:0-11453 GCA_009867245.2 Adranes taylori
ATTTCTTGGTTTCTTGCTAGTTTTTTCTCTATTACCTGTGTGAGTGAAAACAAGTGGTCAATCGTCGATCTACCCGCCTTCGATTTCGAAATCTGGTCGATTTCTGACTGTCTTCGATATATAGAGGTTCTCATTAAAATAACTCACTGCAATTAGAGAAATTACATTTAATTGAATTATCCAATGGTTGTCCAGAACAGCAATGGATTGGATTGCCAGATCACACATAACCGTATTCTTTTGGACGGATTTCCACCAGGTGGTAATGGAACATCGCACATAATTGAGTGTGGGGTCTGCGCCCGGTGCCTCGACCTCGATATTTCCGTTTCCTTCGCTGTCATCCTCATCCGTGGAAACGCATACGATGATTTCTTCATCGCGTAGCCAGATCGTCGTCGGAGCTAACATACCCTTGGATGTTCTTCAACGTTGAGGGAATTTGTTACTTCGCTTCATCGTTCAGAGTTTCATATTCATTAGTTGGTGTATCAATAGAACTTTTGTTCTCTTCAACCCTTTCTTGATCCTCTTGATTTTGCCTCTTAAATTCGCTTTTCTTGGAATTCGCTTTTCAATTGCTTTTTTTTTGTCATAATGATTCATGCCTTTGAAGCCATTCACATGGCATATACTTACTACAATTAGAGAAATTACATTTTATTGATTTATACATAAAATATAAGTGCAGCTTTCAAGAAATCTGAAATTGTAGTTTGTCTACCTGAAAGTGTCACGTTATCCACAGGTTGTCCAGAAAAGCAATCGATTGGATTGCCAGATCACACATAACCGTCTTCTTTTGAACGAATTTCTGCCAGGTAGTAAAGACACATCGCACATCATTGAGTGTGGGGTCTGGGTCCGGTGCCTCGACCTCGCTATTTCCGTTTTCCTCGCTGACATCCTCTTCCGTGGAAATGAATGTGATGATTTCTGCATCGCGTATCCTGATCGTCGTCAGAGCTAACAAACCACTGGATGTTCTTCAACGTTGAAGGACTTTTGTAACTTCGCTTCATCGTTCAGGAATTTCATATTCATTAGTTTGCGTATCAATAGAACTATAGTCCTCTTCAACTATTTCTTCATCCTCTTAATTTTGCCTTTGAAGTTTTCTATTATTCCTTGATCTAATGGCTGGAGTTTAGATATCAGGGATAGGAATTTACATTTTGGGAGATTTCCATGGGCTGTACAGCAGTTGCCATGAGCTGCATAGCAGTTAATAATGAGTATTTTCTCTAGATCTCTTTATCAAGGTCGGTTAACTATGTTCTAAAAATGTCTGATTTCATCCATAATTTTTGGTTTGATGTATAGTCCATAGGTAAACATTTCATCTCTTAGAAGTATTGTAGGTTTTTTGTTTTGCCAATCATTAAGGGTTTAAATTTCACAGTTCCTATTTGGTTTGCTCCAAGAAGTACTCTCTTCTTGGAGCAAACGAAATTAACATGCTTGACTGTTCGTATTATTATCGAACAGTCAAATGAATTTATCACTAGCCTTCATCTTCTGTTTGTAGATTTTGAAAAGTCTTCCGATTCCCTTAAATGGGGCAGTATGTGGAAAACTTTGCAGAAATATGGGATAGCTGAGAAAATAATGAAGGTAATTAAAGAAACATACACACTTCGTGTCATCCACGAGGGGAAAATCACGGAACTATTCGCAGTCAAGTCAGGAGTGTTGGTTCTGGTACTGGAGTATTGGTTCTGGATGAGGTGATGAGAAGTCATGGATGGAAAAAAGAGGGGCATACATTGGAAGCTGACTAAACGATTGGAGGATCTATATTTTGCAGATGATATGTGCCTACTCTTACAGAACCATCCTAATATGGAAAAGAAACTCCAAGACCTAGAGTCCAAGATCTCTAATAGCTCGAATGAAGTGGGTGTGACAGTAAACTTCTCCAAGATCAAGAATGTGAAGATAAACACAAGAGATGTAAGAATATTTGAGAGTGGAGAGCTTACGGGTGTCCTATGTAGATGCATCAGAAAAATTCTCCGAATCTTCTGGCCAAATATTATATCTAACTATCTTTGGAACTAAATGGGAGAGGAATCCATCTCCTTCCAAATCAAGAGAAGAAAATGGGGGTGGATTGGTTATACGCTCTGAAAAAAATAGGATGCTGTTTAGAAACAAGTTTTGTTCTGGATTCCGCAGGGAAAAGGGACGTGGAAAATTAAAGACATCACGGAGAAGGCCTGTGGACGAAAAGGCAAAAAAAAGGGAAAGACTTTTCTAGACCTGAAGGTCCTCACTAGAAATAGAGTGCGCTGGAGAAACTTCGTCGAAACCCTATGCTCTGGATAAGAGCGAAAAGAATTAACCATTTACGGCCTCTAAAACTGTAACTTTTTCTTCATATTAGACTGTTTAACGTTTTGCTATTGCACAGAATATAAAACTAAAGTCGAGACCAAACATCACAACCAAAGTCGAAAACTAAACTTGTCACACTCGCACTTTTTTGTCTCAAACTGGACTCGGACTAACTGATGACAATAATGAAGATTCTTCTGAATGCTATTGATTTTAATTTTATCAAAACAACTTCGATATACATAGATTTTCCAATAAAAACTTTGATATTGTCACGAGGCAAATTGTCCTCGTTCCAATTTAGTTTTATGTTAGCTAATTTCGTATGAATCATCCTTGTAAATAATTCAGGATGCCTAGATTTTGTGAAAGGTTGTTATTATTTAAGCATGTTATGTGCTAGACGAACAAATGGGCAAATGTTAGTTATTTAAACTTCTATTCAAGAAATAATGTATAATTTAAAAACATTTAGAATATCTTAATTAAGTTAGAATGGCTCCACGAGAAACTGAAAACTGAGAGCAGCGTTATGCTTTCCGTCTAATAAATTCTTCTGTCGGATAAAAACAAAGCGATGACGTAGATTATACAAATTATACAAAGAGTAGAGGGGGTCGTCGCTAATTGATGATGGTCAACAGGTAGCACAGCCTCTGTTATTAGTGTATACGTGAATAAACGATCAAATTTATAAAGTGAACGTGTACTGTGCGGGACTCTATAAGTATGTCCGAAGAACGCTGATTTAATATGAATCCATTATGGCCGAAAGTAATTAGTAAAATAGTGGTAAAGGTATTTAGGTGAGAATATTGAAGTATAGCAAATGACTAGAAAAGGGGTAAAGTAGTGAGAGTAATCGACGTAATTTTGGTAGGAAAATTAACTAGCCGGAAAAGGAATTAATGCTCCGCACGTCTCACAGAGAGCTAATTTTGTTGCTAAAAGGCTAGACCCTTGTCTATTAAATTAGATTAAATTAAATTAGATTAAATTTAAATTAATTTCAAATTACATCCTGAATAAATTGAAACATTAAATAAGTTGAATATGAGTCGTTAGTAAAATAAGTCTTTTGAGTATGATTTCTTGGAGCAAAGTAAATGAAACGAGTTTTTTTATTAAAATAAATAAAATAAATTAAAATGTATTCATAAGGTCACTCTGCGTAGATCTGAAATATAAGTTTGATTACAGCTGCAGGGATTGTAAGTAGAATAGTAATTTGGGAACCTGCTTGGCGAAACGTAGCGCCATTTTTAATATTTGATTTATACATATTATTGAACATAAATACTAATTTATTTTATTATTTGATGAGGTGTTAATTATTTATTTTAAATGCATGAATATTTATGGCATGTATGGATTTCCTACAACATTATCAATACATTTGATTAAATGAAGAAAGTAGGTAGTATTTACTGTATGACAATAAGACAAGTGTTTAAATTTATAGGTGCTAATTTAGAAAATGCAGTTGATAAGGGATGTTTTAAGAATTAGTTTAAAAATTGAGGCAAGGTGGACACGTGTTTCAGGCATAGGAGTAGCCTTTAGCATAGGGTATCCATAGGGGGTGGTGATGAGAGGGTGTTGATAAAGGTTACCCTTATGCCAGAAAAACGTGTTCACCTTGCCTCAATTTTTAAACTAATTCTTAAAACATTCCTTATCAACTGCATTTCCTAAATTAGCACTTAACACTCGTTCATTTTATCAGCCTGAACTAAGAAAGGTGCATAATTTAGACAAAATGTCACCTTATTCATATTGGCAAACCTATTTTTCAGAATTCGATGTTAAGAGTAAGTAGCTACTTTGTATATTTTTTTTCATTACAATCAATTCGTCACTAACTTCTTTAGGTTTGAAACGCAAGTCTATATTATGGATGACATACATTTTGACGCAACCAACAATACATGAAGTTATTTATCTGCTGTCACTGGAATGTACATATCTAGCTTGTTTTTTAGCAAGATGCATTCTAAAACTCAACAATAGATTTTTAACATCACAGAAGGTGAATAAGATTATGTATTGTTGGTGTCGTTTAGATATAATGTAATTCACAGTTATTACACAAATATACTTTTTGATGGCTTGCAGTAAGCTAGCCTTTCAAACTCAAGCATATTAACGTGCTGCTTTTAATAAGATGCGAAGTAGCCATCTTTTCTGATCATCAATTTTTTAAACAATACTTGTTGGTTTTTAAAGCCCAAACAGTGTACATCCAAGTCCATATGATTTTCAACCATCAACGATTAACTACATTATCGCCATTATTTACCTAAATTACACAGCAATATTAATATTCTTAAACCACATCCTAGTAAAGATCTTTCAAGATGAATGTAAGGGATAGCCTGAGAACTGAAGCGTAGCTTGTTGCATTGGTTGTACAAGTTGGTTCTCAAGCCATCACTAACTTACGGAGCATTGGTATGGTGAAAAAAGATACTCCAGATCAAGACAAGGCAAAAATTGACTACCATACAGAGAACTGCGTTTCTTGGTATAACAGTGGTTATAAAAACAATCCCAAAATTTATTATACAAGCAGAGCCGGAAGCAGCATTTCATCGGCTGAAAATCTATAGATCAAATATGAGAAAGAAAATAGACACAAAGATTTTCGGGGAATAAATATTAAACATGAAATAGGATTGTACGTCTCCAGTATAGGCTGAGGATTGTATAGAATACCAGCTAGTATAGATAGAATACCATGTGTGTATAGAATACAGAATGTATGTATAGAATGCTAGCATGTGTAGAATACCAGCTAGTTTCATCAGAGAAGTGATAAGAAATTGGACATGTGAATAACACACAGGCTGCTGGGCAAACATCAGGCATTGAACACAATAAGCACTTCATAGAAAAGCTTTGTGAGATCAAAACCCCCAAAGATTTGCTGAAAGTCGACAGAAAAAAAAATAAAAACAGCAACTGGCCTATTGATAGGACATGCGCTTCTGCAGGTAGAGTGTAGGTAGTGCTTACAGGAAAGAGACATAGCTTAACAAATGGTGAGAATAATTATAGCAATGAAAGTTGACTCTACAGTGGTACAAAAATGGTCCCACCAGGAGATATTGAAATTTGTACAAAACTCAGATATATTGGACTAGTGTGTGTAATCAATCAGTGAAAATACAAGTCGATTGGCTCCAGTGGAGCGGCATTTCCGCAGATAGACTTTGGTCCTAAAAATAATACTAATCTAGAACATCTTTAAAAATATTGTGCAGTAGGTCATTTAACTCCTTCCAAAAGAAATAAATCTAATTCGGAAATTATAAATTGCATCAATAGGCTCCATAAGGATGCTATCGATCGCGGACCGCCGGTTGCCGTAAACAAATAAATATTTGATTTTATTATGTAGGACATTCGTTTTAATTTCTGTTTATAAATCTATAATAGAGCAAAGCAATTTATAATAATCATCGGCTAATTAGTTCTAAGAAGAGGTATCGGTATATAACACATGATTTTCTAACTCATAGACACAAAGTTGTAAACAAATAAAATAAATAAATCTGTAATCAAATAAATCACGAATTGATCTCAAAGGTTTTTTGCGAGCAGCTATTGAACTCTGCGTATAGAGAGATATCCACCGTTGGTGCTAACTATGCAACGCTAGCATTCCCTTGCGCATGAGATAAAGATAAAGAGACAGATAAAAGAGATAAAAAGAAAAGATAAAAGAAAAGAAAGAGAGAATAAGAGAGAGAGATAAAGAGAGATACAAACAACTGCCGCTAGCGACGCAGCGTTCGCACTACTGCACATAGAGGGAGGAGAAAGAGAGCCAATTGCAGAAAGTTATGCAACACTTGCGCTTGTATTCCCGTGCAC
This sequence comes from Adranes taylori, assembly GCA_009867245.2. Taxonomy (NCBI): domain Eukaryota; kingdom Metazoa; phylum Arthropoda; class Insecta; order Coleoptera; family Staphylinidae; genus Adranes; species Adranes taylori. The sequence goes on from WYDF02243413.1 coordinate 6,214, forward strand.
ATAGAGAGAGGCAGAAGAGAAAGAGATGCAGAACATACATCGCTCGCATTTCGATGGTTCTTTCATTTGCTGTTTTGCTCAAAAGAGAGTCAAGAGAGGATTAAGAGTGATAAATGCTTTCCTTGCACGTGTGTAGACTTATGCCATCAGTTCTTCAAGTTCTTGCTTATTCAAGCGCTGAACGAGAAATAAAAAATGGTGTACATAATAGGAGAAAGATATTTTTGGTTATCTTTTATGGCTGCTTTGGCTTCGTGGGTTTTTTTCTCTATGAATTCGAGAATTTTGCTTTGACGATATCCAATTTCAAGGAAGCACCTATTAATAGGTTTCCGATTTCGAACAAATAACTCTTAATGAGTTTATTGAACTTTGCGTCACCTCGTCTGGTCGAGATTTCGATGCTAACATATTTTCAACAAACAACTCTTAATGGATTCGATGAACATTGAGGGTGTTACCTTCGTCTAATCAGATTTTTCTATATGGAAAATCTGATTTGAAAGGAGCGTAAACCGTTTTGAACATTTTTCACGTTAAAACTACCGCTGCCGTTCCCTTGATTGGTTGGTGTTCATAGTAGAAGGGGTTGCAGTTCGTTGTTCGTTTGCATGTTAAATTTGAATGGAGAGTTCCCTATCAGAGAATCTTAGAATCTTCCCAGGGATGTGATGCAATATTGTTTTATAAAATTCGTTACCTACGAAAGGATGCTTCCTACTGGTAGAAAATTCCCCCTTCCTAAAGATTTTAGCAGAAATTTCGTCTAGGCCCTGCCTAAATAATGCGGGAAACACCAGATACTACCGCCGTCGAGCTGGACACCAAAAGTCTCTGATTTCAAACAAAAGTCATACCCAAGTCAGTTTCAATTAGACGCGTTTTGGGTCTTATTTCGATATCTTTCGAGTGAGTATTTTCGCACATCGTAATCGACAATGGTTCTCCAATTAATGCCCAAATTATTAGTGTAGAGTGAGCATTTCGCACGCATGAATCCATTTGGCATTTTTAAGTAAAGCGTCACAATAGGTCAAATATTAATTCTCATTAAAATTAACACAGTTAGTAACATAATTTCTATGCCAGCAAATAAGGTACATACAATTGACATACTGTAATTCTTCGGCTGAATCTTCTGAATCTCTCCTAACAACTATCTAATCTTCGACTTTGTTATCGCAAACCCATATTCCAAAACCCTTCGTGTATCTTCGTCTTCAATGAAAAAACAAGGAGGACGACGGCTAGCTCGACCGAGATGACCGAGACAGAACTCCCCAAAGGCCTATCAAATAGTGTTATCCACGAACATGACGCTACCTGGTAAAAACAGAACCATCCGCACAAACTACACCGTCGAACCCGCCGCCAAGCCATGCAGAAAGTCCGTGTATTCCATACGGCTCGCCACTACCACCGACAGCATCAGGAGACATACCGCTGCCGCTGACCCCCGGAAAAGGATGGCTGTACCCTGTCACTCGAGAAGATCATCGCTGACGACTTCCGATGCATCTTCGGCGCCAGTGATTACCCTCTACGCTCTCCATCCGTTTCCCCCGATATCACCAGATCGTCGTTCTCAAATTCACATGCCAGCTGTATGTTTCACTCATCACCGATTTAACATTCACCTATATATACAATTACGTAGCATAACGATATAATAGGCCAGATTAAAAAAATATGCCCTACTAGAGAAGTTTATTAAATAGAGTTTCATGTAAGAGCAATATATGGATGTTGTAGAAATTATAGTCCATCAGACATAAAATTTTAAAACTGCTATAACCTATTAGAAGGAAAATATTTTTAAATAATCCTCGTAGGAAGCAATGAATAAAACAAAATTGCTGCGATATAATGTGGTGTACGATACCTATCCAATGTATATTATGTAAATCCATTTTAAAATAAACATTGCTTGCTCTAATTAACAGATAAGTAAGTATAAGTGTTTTGTACATACGTAATAAATAAATATATACAGAAAATACTTTTACACAAAGTACGTATCTATTTAGAAATGAATAGTTGCAAAAAATCCTCAGGTTTTGTGGTTCTATGTTAAATAGTTTATGTATTTAGCAATTGACATTTTGCATCATATTAGCCTAACTTAAATGTTAAAATATCGAATTAAGTAAGGCTAGAACTAGTTGGAGTCAAAGTCAATCGTTTTAGTCACTGATCGTCAGCTCTTTAATGGAATTACATATTAGTTACAGTTGAAAATAGGATCGCCATTTTTTGTCAAACTCTTTCAACTGTTGCGACATACGTGTCCCAGAAGAAAGAATAAATTACTATTGGGCTAAAATGTCCCAAAAACGCGTTTCATTTAATTGTTCTAGTAATTCTTAACGTATGCCTGAATTCTTTAGATAGAATATAGACAACCTCAAACTTCATGTCACATGCCACATAGGTTTGTGATACATAAACATTCCATGCGTATTCTTATCATACATTGTGCCAGGTTGACCTGGAAATGTTATGGATGTAATGTTTTGAGTAATATTTCGCTATAAAAGTCATATGGGATAGTAATTTTCAATAGGACGTAAATTCCCACTAATACCGAACGTTGTCAATAAATTCTTCTTTATTCCTAAGGATGAGTGATGAGCTTTCTAAGTCAGAAGGAACTAGAAGAATGTGCTGAGGATATTGATTTGTCGTCAAATTCAGAAGATCGATTCCAGGTTTTTAATCCAGACAGCGATTATATGCCATCAGAATACGGTAATACAGCGCACGAAGGTTCACAAGAAGCGGATGTAGAAGACGCAGGCGCAGAAATTGATGAAGATGAAAAAGCGATTGATGGATGAAAGCGATCAATATCATTTGTAGATACAATAGGAGTATCTACAAATGATATTGACAAATCAGCAACAGAGATTTTTTTGAAAGTATTTCCTGGAAGCTTGTAAACGAATGCATAGACAAAGTAGATGAAAATAGATGTAGCCTGAATGAAAGTAGATGTACCCTTATAATGAATTACATGGCGCTTCCTAGTTCTATAATTAATGGTCAGCAAATGAATTTCTATCTAACTCTGATATAAAGAAACCACGCTTATTCTTTCAAAAAGGTATTACACATCGACAGTTCAATCGCAGGATATATACATTTGATAGATTTTTTAGTGGCCTCAATTTGATGATAGATTTCTCCTTTGCATATGTCTGCACATACGTGAAATATTGAAACAATACTCCAATTTTTACTAATAACAAGATGAACGGAGGACAGTGCGAGTTTCAATATCATAATAACAATGGCATTATTGCAACTAAAGAGATATTTGTTATGTCCAATTCTCATATAGATGAGATGTGTGTAGTGAAAACGATACTAAAAATGGAGAAAGGACGGTGATCGAATGTCTCTAGTTTTGATATAGATATTTATAACAAATTTAGAGGTGTACTAGACATATCTGATCAGAAAGTGAAATCTCCACTAATTTAATTTCTGGTGCCGTTTTCTGAATAAATGATTGAAACCGGTAGGACAAAAGCAGCTGCCAAGGGACGTCTGAGTGGATGTGCAAATGTGGCACTAGAACTAAGAGACAGTTCTAGTGAAGATGTCAACGCTGTTCAAAAAATATTAAGAAAACGTGACTAAAAGCCTTTTGCATCGCTTACTATTAATGGCAGTTGGAGTGTACCACTGTAGAACTGCAGCACCCCCTATTTTACCTCAAAATTTATTAATAATATTCGATATAAAAATTTTCTTCTTTCATTGTGTATCCTTTTTTAATAGTTCTAAATAATATTAATGCGATGATAAATAATTCAAACCAATCATGGTGAATTATTCATTAATTTCGCTCCTGGCTAAACGAGCATTCTTCAATGACATGACAAAATCTTTTGCTCCTTGCGGAGCTATCACTTGGATCGACGTAGTGGATCTAGCCAAAGAAGCCAGTGCCAGCGTATTAACCTAATTCGAGAACCAACAGCTTATACGCATGTATCAAATAATGCTTTAAATGTACTTTCTAATGTATCTTTACTAAGATTAGTTATACAAAAAATGAAAAGGATTTACAATAGCAGAAACAAGAAAAATTGTTACAAATGAGGCGAAAGAAAAATAACCTTGAAGCTGTTGGAAAGAGGATTGCAGAAAGTACCACAGAAATGTGGAGCTTCATGCGTATACCAGACATTAAAAATTGGACAGGACTGATGAGAAGCTTGGGATTTTATTTAGCGGATTTTCAGCATTCACAGAACCTTTGGCACTTACCTGTTACGCATAGACAAGAAGAACAATCCTAATTTCACACAGTAATTCATACGTCGTGCCTGACAAAATGTTTAAGCAGAGGCAGAGAGGATGGAAACATGTAAGAAAAAAAAACATCTTAGTAAACAAACATCTTAGTGCAGAAAAACATCTTAGTAGCTTTTGCTACTAAAATTATTGTACAAATGAACATAGTAAATTATTACATTTTGCTGAAGTTCTTCTGAAGAAGGCGTAACTGTTTGCCCGAAACATGTCCACTTAAAACATTCAATCCTGTAGCTGTGTAAATTGTTACTATCCACCGGCTGGAGGCTTTGGTTTGTTAAATGTGTGAAATATATGTTTAGAATTAATTCATTTGAAATGAGGACGCCAACACTGAAATGTACAAAATTCAAAAGTTACTTAACTTAAGATTTATATCTTCCCACAGTTCTCTGATAGGAGTAAGTTTGTCTTTAGATTTCCCATATAACTAGAGTGTATACTTCTAGGCAGTGAGCATCCCGGTTAGTTGTAGTCACTCCGCCACAGTAACATCAGTGTCCACACGGTGTTACGCGCCTATTGTGTTTCCTTTTCTTTTCATACGTTCTACTAGAGTGCATACTTCTGGCTAGTGCGCATCACAGTTACTTGTAATCACTAGACAACAGTGGCCAGTGGCCATTACGGTGTTACGCGTCATAGAAGTACTTTCCCGTACTTCCTACTATTAGGGTGCATACTTCTAGTCAGTGCGCATCACGGTCAGTTGTAATCACATGGCAACAGTAACAGTAGTGCACATTAACACTAGTGCGTCATGTTATGCGTCTGTAATAGACTCTTAGGATTGTTACCTATTCAGTTACTCGTATCGTGTATTTAGACTTAGCCAGTGGACCGTACGCACCCAGGCGCCGACGGGCGGCGTCGCGCCGCGTGTTCCGCTGTGAGGCGCGTGTGTTGTTCGTCAGGGC
>WYDF02243524.1:0-20794 GCA_009867245.2 Adranes taylori
AGCTTCCACCACATATGACATTTGTTATATTGTCTTATGCCTCTTCTTAGATATTCCGAGGTGTTGAGTCTAATTTGCGGAAGCTGGATCTTGTGCTTGTCTCGCGTGTGATATTCATGTTTTGCTATAATTACTATTTAAAGTTATTTATACCAGAGTTAGAGCGAGACAGTGTACTCTTGTTTACCACAAAACGTGTCACTGTGTACTAAAGTTAACATCAAGTAAAATTGCTACAATTTCATATAATAATAATAAATGCCTTTCCGGCGGAATCTTATCTTGTGATATAAACACTTGATGTAATAATAATGTTTCTAATTAGATCATATAAACTATGGAATATTAACCAATGGTATACACATTGGTTAATATATATATATATATATATATATATATGCAACGCTTTCAACCCTTATGCGAAAAGAAGCGATATACATAATGTGCGCCTGCAGAAAAGAATTAGAACACACAAGTAACTACATCATTGAATGTTCGAGAGAATAGATCGTTAGTCCGTATGACTAACGATCTATTCTCTCACACATTCAATTATGTTGTCAGATGTAGTAGTTACTTGTTGCGTTTTGGAATTCTTTTCTGAACGCGCACATTATGTATACCGTTTCTTTTTACATAAGGGTTGAAAGCGTAGCGTATATACGTCGCAGATCATTTTATGTACTATTGTTTTAATATATTAGCGCCGCACAGTGGCGTTGCGATGGTCCCCGGCTTGGAAGGAAGTACTTTCAACAGGAAATTTTGGAACTTCATCAATCGGCAGCTGTCATGGCATTAGGAGCCTTCGGAGCGCGTTTGATAATCGACGTGGGAGTTCCCACGCTGGCTGCGCGTGCAACATCGTCAGGACCATGGTGTAACTCCAATACTCGACCCAGCTTCCATTGAAGTGACGGCAAATTTGTACCACCTACTATAACTAAATCATGGAGCCTAATTTCCGGACCCTTTGTTCTTTCCCATTTTCTCCTTGCCTGCAGCTCACTGATGTACTCTCGGCTCTACCTGGACCAAAAGTCCTGTAGACGCCGTTGCATTGCCTTATATCGATCAAGCCTGTTAAAAGAAATGTTGTGTAGGTTTGGTTCAGCTAAACTGGTTAAGGGTCTGCCAATAAGAAAATCTGCTGGGGTTAGTGGTAAGAAATTTCCAGGTACAGCAGAGAAAGGAGTCAATGGCCTGGAATTAACGTATGCCTCTATCTGTCAGAACGGTTAGTAGCTCTTCATAGTTTAATTTTTGATTTCCCACGGCCAGGAGGAGCAGATGGTGCTTAACACTCTTTACCACAGACTCCCAAAGTCAGGAGGCCGGGGTGGGATAAAACTCATTGAATACGCTTACTGTGCATTTCATTTGATAGAGCGTAATGGTGTGAAGAGTTTTGCAATAAAACCCCTAATTCCTAAAAGTGTGAATGGGCTCCCACAAAGCGATGAGAAGCGGACAGAAACGTTTTCGTAGACAAATCGGTCACAAGCTCCATATGAATCGCCTTAGTGGAAAAACATATAAAAATAGCCATATATATGCTTTTATCTCCTTTGCATTTTTTGTGAACCTATCCTTAATTAATATGGGCCCCGCATAATTGACGCCTGTTACTTCAAACGGGTTTAATGGACTATCACTTGCTTTGGGCAATAGGCCCATTATTGGTTGTACTGGAATTAATTTTATTTTAAAACATGTTACGCAGTTATGAACCACTTGACGAGCTGCATCGTGCCCTCGAACCGGCCAATATTGCTCTCGAACATGAGCGAGCAAATTCTGCGACCCGCAGTGCATTAATGATTGTGAGCATCCTCCAAAATTAGACGAGTTAATTTATGATTCGCCGGAAGAATTATTTGATGTTTTTTTCTCATATTCGTAGTGCGAGAGTGAAAATCGACATTCGACTCTCAAGATACCGTCCGCACCCACGAATAGGTTTAGATTATTTATATTACCATTCGCTTGCAGCTGCCTTTGTTATTTCGGGAAACCGTCTTGAGTCAAACGTATAAGGATAACTAGTGAACCTTTTAATTCCTGTGGAGTAAGGTTACCGTGTTTGTGCTCAATATTAAGTCTAGTTGCTGTGCAATTATTTTTAAATCTTATACAATAAGCTGCTGTCAACATAGAAGAGATGAACACCGTTCAAATATGAAGTTAGTTGTGACTGTGAGTGTTAGAATATTACTTGATTGTATCTTCTCCTCGGGCACCAATATCTCTGATTTAACCTGTCTGCTCGAAGGCTATTCAGACGGTTCCATTGCAAGCCATGATGGACCTGACCACCATAAATTATTGTGCAACAACTGGTTTACATGCAAACGTCTGAGATTAAATTTGCGGGGTTATCATGAGTAGACACATGTTGCCACTGATTTGAAGAACTAAGCTTTTGAATATTCGCAATTCTATACGCTATGTAAGTTTTCCAGCGTGAGGGATCCGCTCTTATCCATACAAATGTAAATTTTAGAGTTAGACCAATAAATAGTCTTATTTATATTTAATACTTCGTGCAATTTGTGCATTAATGTCGCAAGCAGCTGTGAGACGCATAGTTCCATACGCGGCAAACTGACAAATTTTAAAGGACACACTAGAGATTTTTCCGAATTCATTGAGAAATTTAATCCATTGCGTATGTATTTCGAATGGAACACACTCTTCCCAGTCTAGCTTCAAATTCCAATTTTTTTGGAAATTTGGAAAAATAGTTATAGATGATAAAAGTCCCAGTGGGTCAAATATTTGGGCTGAGTGGCTCAAAATTGCTCTCTTGGTTTTTGGTTTAAACAATCGGTGTTAGTATTCCAATAAACCCTTAGTATTTTATGGTCTACTGGTAGCATACTGACATGAGCAACTTTTCTAACTGATGGTAAGATATTTCTGGCACATTAGAATTCCACTTAAGAAGTTCAAAACAGCCTGCGACTAATATGTGCGATAGTTCGCCCTTTAATGCAAGTAGTTTATCAATGGCATCTAAACCTATCAGTAATCATCTATATAAAACTCCCGATTTTATAATATTTGCAGCCTCTGGATATTTGGATTCAAACTCATCGGCAAGGTAAGTAAGGCATCGCGTTGCCAGGTAAGAACCGGACTTGGTGCCGTATGTTATAGTATTAAATTCGTACGTAAGAATTTCAGAGTTAGGATTTGGTCTCCACAATATATTTTGCCAACATCGTTGCTCCGGATCAATGAGTACCTGTCTGTACATCTTACTTATATCAGCAGTCATTACGTTTGGCCAAATTCGAAAGCGACGCAAGAGGGAAAATAGATCTGACTGCATTCCTGGACCACGCATCTGTACGTCATTTAGTGATAATCCGGATGTGGTGGTAGCACTTGCGTCGTAGACAACCCTGAAACTTGTGCTACTGCTTACTAATCCGGATTTCTTACGGCATGATGCGGTAAATAGTAGCCATCGAAGTTGTTTTTGAGTCTAGTATTCTTGTCATGTGACCAAAATTTTCATATTTTGTTATTAAATTACTATACTCAGTAGCCAGGTCATGCTCTTGTTTAAATTTCCGCTCCAAAGGTTGTATTCCCTTAAGAGTGTGGCTCTCGACTCTCCTATGTCTTTCAATGTATCTGTGAAGGCCACACTAACTATTTTCCAGACAATGAGATTCACAAGCAGTGATGTGGCGGCTCCAGAGCTACGAACTTGTCTGGATTTACCGCACACCTTAACGACAAAATGTCGACTGTAATACGCGAATAAATAACGACAAAATGTCGACTGTAATACGCGAATAAATTAGCAATAACTCTCGAATACTATTAATAAACCGTTAATAGTATTCAAATAAAACAACTGCGACTTATCTTAACGATTCGGTTCATCTGATAGGATTAAGGAATGTGTTCTTTCAGCACGCCCGGTCACGAGCTACCACGAATAAATTGTATGCCTTTTGATATGATACACACGCATTTAGTAGCACGAGTCATTTTTGCTAAAAATGGCTTGGCCCGCTATCTCTCTAATTGAGCACTAACTAAACGACATCAATGTGGTTAATTCATTAACTAAACTAATTTCAGCGCTAAGGCCTAAATCTGCCCGCTGACTTTATTACCCCCTTATCACTCTCTCTCTCTCTCTCTTCGCGTCAGCTAACTGGAGTTGACGCATATAAACACACCCCAAAGCTCGTGGGCGAATCTTGAACTAAACTAACAATATTTACAAGGGATAGACGATAAGTTGAGACAATTGATTTAGTGCGGCACCAACAAGCAGTTTCCTCTTTTGTCAAAGGTTTCTTGTGTTTGATGTCTTCTAGTTCTGAAAACTGTGTTAGTTTTTTATCGATATCCATGACGGAAAGACATGCTATGTTAGATATTTGGGGTGCCTCCTTGCCAAGTCTGTTGGCCCACACACAATATATCCAAACACAGTTTTCTGTAGCATTGGTTTTCCCTTCCCTAATCTCTGCTGACCGATGCACAAAAGTTCATAGAATAAAAATGCTCCAATTAATATATCTATCTCAGATATAATGTTAAATGTTAGATCAGCCAGTTGCATATTTGGCGGTATTTGAAGAAACGAATTATCATTATCACAAACGAAACTGAATGATTAGGCAATTTATTTTTTGAGAACAAGAATTATGTAATGATTTTACTGTAATTTCAGCATATGCTGAAGTCGTAGAGCTTATGGTATTAATTCCCATTTTTGTTTCTGTAGTTGCGTCTTGTTAACTAAAGCTTGCTTGCTAAGGCATCCGTAATGTAGCAGGATTGTGAAGCTGAATCCAATATAACTCGCGCCTGGTGAGGCCTTCCATGGCGATCTAAAACTATGACCAAAGCGCTATAAAGAAGCACCAATTCACGATTTGACAAAGTTGATGGCACTGGTGAATCTTCATTTGTTGATTTAGACGAAGCCTCCATCGCTATGTTAGTTTTAGGTGGCAACGATGGTGAAGAACAATTTTCCTCGCCAATGGGTTTTTTTCTCTGAGAAGCATCGGACCACCTAAGATGGCCAAAGTTGTCTCTGCAGCAGCGGTTTTCAACCTTTATGCTACCGCGCCTCCCCGAAAACAACATTTTTTTTGTGCCTCCCAGTTTTATTGATTTGGATTCTTATAGTTTATTTGTAAATGTATTATAGATTCATATTATAGAATTTTGGCGCCTCCCCTGCCAATAGTCCGCGCCTCCCAGATTAGAAACCGCTGCTGTAAGTGATCTTAATTCGAAGAGGGATTTTAAGAATCAAAGCACAACCTCTTAAGTTTCACCTTTTGATCATCTCTAGTATTAGGTAACGTACTAACGATATTTCAATGAAGAATGTGAGTAGTATTTATTTCTAGGAGTAAGACCAAATTTTAATAGCTAGGTGCATAAACGCTATATAATGAAATCAATATATAGGGTTTAAAATATGCAAACTTACATACAAATTGCAATTTATAGGAAATATTTTAAGAATTAGTTTTCTACCGAGGCATAGCGCACAGACAGAATGGCGGACTCATCAGCCGGTGTAGTGATATCTTGCGTCTATAATGATACGAGAGGGTTCTGGCGACAGCTACCACTATGCCAGAAACACGTGTCCTGCCTCAATTTTTAGATTGATTCTTAAAATTACTTCCAAATCATCAAACATACAATTTTTCTAAATAATAGTGCACCTAGCTATTAAAATTTGGTCTTACTCCTACAAGTAAATACTAGTCACATTCTTCATTGAAATGTCGTATTAGTACGTTACCTAATATTAGAGATGAACTATAGGTGTCATTTAAGAGGTTGTGCTTTGATTGTTAAAGTCCCTCTTCCAATTAAGATCACTATAGAGACAACTTTGGCCATCTTAGGTGGTCCGATGCTTCTCAAAGAAAAAAAAAATCATTGGAAGAAGTATGCGAGGCGAACTTTGATTGTCCATCCCTCTTCATTGGTTACATAAGAACACTTTAATAGTTCATCTCAACTTAAAGGCGCTATTTCGTCCAAATGCATTCCACAACCAATAAAATGCTTTAGACCAAATGCATTACACAAATAATAAATCAATATATAGCGTTTAGTATATTGCGAACTTACATAAAAATTACAATTTATAGGAGAGATTTTAAGAATTACTTACTATCGAAGCATAGCGTACTGATACGAGTGCCGGGTTCATAATCCGGTGTAGTGATATCTTGCGTCTATGAGACGAGAGGGTACTGACGACAACTAACACTATGCCAGAAACACGAGTCCACCCTGTCTCAATTTTTAGATTAGTATTAGTATTTTTATTACAGCGTAGGCAACAGAGTTGATGAGAGCTGCAATATTCTATTAATCACGCACTATATACAGTCCAGTTCGTTCTTAAACTTGTGTTTCGATGTGATATTAACATCGTCTTTTGACAAAGAGTTCCAATGTGCTACTATTCTGTTGGTGATAAAGTTTTTCCTTGGATTGCGTGGGCATAGTTCTTAGGTGGAAGCTGTGGCCACACAAGCGTGTGTTTGTGTACCTCCTGAATATGCACTCTAAATTACACATGTAGTAACCGTTTAATATCTTCTTCGTTCTACTAGGGACGGAAGCTTCAGGAACGCTAATCTCTCTTCGTATGATAGATTCTTAATCTCAGATGGAAGTTTGACTGCTCTTCTCTGTACACGTTCTAGAGACTGTATGTCTTTCATGAAATATAGATTCCAGAACAAGTGACCCTATTCCAATATAGGACGAATATATGATTTGTAAATAGTTAAAAAAGCAGTAGATGTTATGTTGAGAAATGCTTTCTTCGTTATGAATATTAAAGAATTAGCTTTCTTTACAATCCGTTTATCTGCTCGTTCCATTTCAAATTTGCGCTTATTGTAATGCCAAGATCTTTCATTGGTTCACCAGCAAGTACATAACATTTTTCAGGGTTGGACGCATCCATATGAAGACGTACATTTACCAGCATTTAATGGCAAGAGCCAAAGCTGCGTCCAGGATTCCCTGCGTGTTATTACTAGGATCATCCGGATATCCAATAATCTTCGTATCATCCGCAAAATGACTAATTCTACTTGACATCTGTCTGGACATGTCACTGATGTAGCACAGAAAGAGCAGAGGTCCAAGAACGGATTCCTGTGGTACACCGTTAAGAATGTTGTGTTGAGTAACTGCCTTCGACACGAACTCGGTAAGTACGATCTGTTAAGAAACTTCGAATCCATTTCAGAAGGTTACCTCTGATTCCCATTGTATCTAGCTTTCCGTCGACACTGTCGAATGCTTTTTCGAAATCCAGATATATGATGTCCACGGATTCACCTTTGTCAAATTTAGTAGTGTACTCATCTAATGCTAAAAGCAAATTGCTTGTGACAGATCGCCCTATGAGAAATCCATGTTGCGTTTCTCCAAGTGTGTCGTTTTCAAGTAAAAATGTAGTGATGTCTTCAGCTATTATTTTCTCCATACATTTGCAGAGAATTTAAGTTAGGCTAATTAGCCTGTAGTTTTCGGCTTTTGTTTTATCACCCTTTTGATAGATTGGGATAAGTGTGGCTTTTCTCAATTCATCAGGTAGTACACCTCTGGTCAAGGAGTCGATCATAACTTCAGATAATGAATAGCAAATTGCACTTGCGAATTTTTGGAGAAACATGGCTGGTAAATTTTTTGTACTCTTGCCGGCTGTATGTCAACTGAATCAATATAATTTGCTATTCTCGGTAAGTATGGTAGGGGATCATATGAACTGCTTGGCAACTTTTTCCGCTATGCTGTCAGAGGCTGGTTCAGACTGGTTGTCAGTACATAGTGATATTGATCTCACTTTGGAGCTAAGAGTGTTTGAAACGTAGCTGAAAATTTTCTTCCTGTCGTCAAGAATTGATTCCTCATACTTCCTTTTTTCTAACATAATTCTTGACTTAACCTCATTGCACATGTTTCGACATACCGCATACGCTTCAGCTGTCTTCACTGCTTTGTAATGACCCATGTGTATCTTTTCTTTTGTGTAAGCTTTATAAGCGTTAAGTTTAACCAGGGTTTTAGAGCGTGTTTCATTACAGTTTTTCTGGTACATACTGCTCTATCGCACTTATTAAAGCATTTGACAATTATGGGTAGCTATTTAGCTCAGAGCTGGACAGATAGTGGCAGATATTCACATAATTTGCGTTGTTGAAGTTTGCGCACGCGCTTGGTTTTGCAGTTGGTCTTATCTATGGAAACTTGCACGTTGACTTCAATTATCCAATGGTCGTTTTTTTTTCCTATGGGCGATTTAATATATCGATGTCGGTTATTAGTTTTTTGTCATTAGTGAATAGCAGGTCAAGTACTGATGGATTATTATTAGCACGGTACCGTGTTGGTTCTTTTACTAGCTGACACCAATGGCTATTAGTATATAAATCAAAAAAATATTCTACGGGCTTATTGTTTGGAGTGATCATATTCTGCTGCCAGTTTATGTGCGGTAGGTTAAAATCACCAAAAAGAATGAGATTTCTATACTCTGAGAAATTAAAAATTTTATCCGTCAATGTTTTATCGGAGATTGGTGAGTTATTGTGCGGTCTATAGACACATATTAAATCAAATAATTAATTAAATTTTGACCGTATTTTGCCCTAACGAATAGAACTTCGCTCGAACCTTCGCTTATATCCTCAGTACTTAATATATTAAGCTTATGTCCTTTAAGATCATTTATTAGGTATATGCATAAACCACCTTTCTTGTTTATCCGATCTGCTCTAGTAAGCGAGTAGTTCGGAAGATATACTATAGTCAGGTATGTCAATATTTAACCTTGTCTCAGATATTATTATTACGTGAGGTGCAGAGACTGATACTACGGAGACAAATTCGTTAAACTACGCTGCCAAAGAGGCGATAGTAGTGTATATTAGCTTTATATTGATGATTTCGCATAGGTTCGGTCTAGTATTATTTTGCATATGAATTACCTGGTTGTATTCATTGCCTATCTTGTCACGGCTTCTTGCACTTTTGCTTGTTTCCACTGGTGCTCGATAAAAAAATGGATTGATTCTTAAAATTACTTCCTAATCATCAAACATACAATTTTTCGAAATAATAATCCACTTGGTAAAGGTTATACACACTATTTGTATGTAGATTATAAATTTTACTTATTAATCAATTTTAGAATGTGTCGGTTATTAGTTTGTGGAAATACTGTAAGGTTTATGATTTTTAAAGAATTTATATTATTTAATTTTAAATACAAATTAAACTAAAAGTAATTTAGTTCAACACCATTGTATTACAGCAAACTAAATCAATACATAAAGTTAAATAACTGTTACCGAACAAAAAACACAATATTTAATTTCTAAGAATGTTTTAGCTTATAAATAAATTATTAAAATACAACACAATAATAACACTAATAAATATTGATATTACTCGAAAAAGTAATAATTAAATTATTTTTTCTTCAAGGCTTTGATTCGGGCGTCAAGTCCTGAAACGGTTTGATTAATTTCGTTCAAATTTGAAGCAAAACTTTCTTGAACGCCTTGCAATAACGTTTTATTATGTTCAATATGATCTTTGATTTCACCTTGAAGTGATTCTACTTGTGTTAATGTTGATGTAAACGTGGTCGCTGTAAAATTAATATGACAAGTTTTTAGTAAAAGAAAAACATATAAGTTCTGGATATCAAACCAGCATAACAAAGTATTAACGTCTTTGGTTCTGTGTACGTAAGGCCATATATAATTTGGTTGAGCACAAAAAAATATTAGTTTTGAAAAACAACATTGCGATAATAGAGCATTTACTATGATGGAATTAAGAAATATTTATAATGTGATAAAACAGGTGAAAGTTTAGAAGATATATGATACCAAAATTTATGAATTTGTACCTAAGAAGAACACGAATTTGTACCAGAGAAAGATCAGAATATTGGAAAAGGAGCTAAACAAATACTGGAAGTATCAGAAGGAAATTGCACAGTATGCATTATTCGAAGGAAACAGTATCGCGAGAATGGGTAGTTGAGCGCTACGAAAACGTTGTTCCAATACACCCCATCTCAATTATCGTAAATATCAAGGTGTTGCCATCTCTGGAGAAACAAATGTTTTTATATAAATAATGTGAGTGCGGACCATATAAAATACAAAACAATAAAAAATTCAATGAAAGAGTTATGATTTAACTTTAATTTGTAGGTCTCTCTAATATTATCATACTAAAATATTCATGTTTGGAACAATCGTCGTATTTTATTACATGAATAGCAATCAAAGTTTTATTATTTAACAATAATAAATTGTTAATCAATATACCAAATTTCAAACCTTAATGAAAAAGTAGTTCATGTAAAAAATTTATTAGATGAATCACACAAGGATTTTTAATTTATTGTTAATGGGAAAAATTATAGTACACATAACTATACACATTTGTGAAAGTAAAATGAAAACAATTGAAGAAAATAAATTGATAAAAATACTTTCTTATTAGTGACATACGGTACTCATTACATATTCCTGTATGATAATTTACCTTTTTGATGTAATCCTTCCAAAGCTTTCAACCTTTCAACAGTTTGAGGCATAAGTTTGGAAACATTTTCAGTATCTTTAACCAATTCATACAGTTCCAGTATCTGAAAATTCAAATTTACATTGAAATCAATTAGTTACACTTCAATTAAAACAATGGAAATCTATAAAATGGATTCAATGAAAACTTTTGTCTCGTCAAGTTTAGTTATATAACTAAATCAGTTGATTCTTTGAAAAATCTATATGTTACCCAGTTACCTACATATACACTTGATTTCTAATCGTTTAGAATGAACCCGAACTTTTATAAGGATAGAAACAAACTATATAAAACACTTGTGCACAATTAATACAAGTGCCGTTCAATAAAATGAAAACCATTTGGAGTGTAATAATTAAAAGTTGGAAGCAGAAAGGACAAACATCAAAGTACTGTGAAGAATTTACTATATTGGTTAGAAATCACGTATATGTACTCCCTAATTACAAAACAAATTTAAGAGTGAACACAGTAACCAGAAAATCGCTATACTTTTGTCACAGAACTGCATAGGTCCTCCATTATGTTCAAAATATAAAGAATAATACCGCTTGATACTTATAACACTAGTTTAATAATAAACTGAAAATCTCTTTAAAAGAGTCTTTTATGGCAAACTAAACATATGAACGTCTTCACTAACTTACCTAATTTTGTTTGAGTTATATTACCAAGTATAGTAGTATATTCAAACGGATGTTAAATTTAACTTAACATAGTAAAATATTGAAATAAGCATGTCAAATAAGCAGAAAATAAATGCCAATCAGAAATTAAATTGTAATAAGTAGTTTATATGCAGTTCTAACAATGTCCTATGTAAAATAATTATAGATACCATTTTATCTTTTTCTGTGAGTTCGACGAATTCCTTCTTTTTTTCCGCGATTAAATCCATTTTTTGTCCCAACGCAGTTAACCGCCCTTCAATATGATTGAGTTGTGATGAATCAAGTAGACTAGCCGTAGCACTCAAATGTTCGGCAGCTTCTAATAATGTTTCTTGAACGATATTATAAATTAGGTAAAAATTAGAGCTCATTAATTATTTATAAAATAATCGATAGTTAAATAATAAATACGACACGTGGCGTGCTTACATATTAATAAATAATCGTAAGAAAATACTTGCGAAATTTATTGATAAACCGAAAGAAAAGTCGTTACTCCTACATTCACAGAAATTATTTCTAATACACATCTTCTGCTCTTAATACTTAAAATAGATAGAATATTCAATTTTTCTAACGAAAAATTAAAAATGTAATGATTGAAATTAATATAATTATACTTTGGAAAATAACCCCACTCGGGAATCAAACCCCACTCCCGATTTCCGGTCAGATGTTTAGACCACTAAACTGGCGGGGTGATGATTTCAAAGAACAAAAAATACTATATGTGTTATACATACGTATTGTCAATCTACGATATGTAACTTTAGAAACAAATATATATGGTATCGTCTGTATTACCTTCAATATATGCTTTTCGTATATATCAGGTAGGTGTCACCATTAGTACTCCGTTCTTATTCCTAATATAAATTTCTGCCTTTCACGCCTTTTCATGCTATTCGGCTAACACGATGATAAATAAATAAGGTGTTTTCATGACTTATGCATTGCTCGATGTAATTAATGAAATTAATATAATCATTTGGGTGTTGGAAAAATACATATACCACATATACAGTTTATAAATACACAACATATACTTGTTTATTGTTGGTTGATAATACATATGTATAACACAGAATTGTTTGTTCTTTGAAAATCATCAGGCAGCTTAGTGGTTTGTGACCGGAAATCGAGAGACTCTGGTTCGATTCCCGGGTGGGGTTATTTTTTCAGACACAAATGATTATATTAATTTCAACCATTACATTAATTATATGTAGTATTTGTAAATTGTACTTGTAAACCAAAGCTACTATTTGTAAATTTCAGGCACCCCATAATTGTGGCTTCAAATCAAAATTGCGCATACGATTAGGTATGTAATACATATTTACAGATAATCGAAGACAGCTAAATATTTTCCACAGATGAAAAATATGCAAATCTTGTTTCAACCTCAGTTCTATAGGGAAAGGAGAAATATGGATAACTCTACCCTTATATCTTTACTAACAATCTTTAAATCATAAAAAAAAACTAAAAAATAATCCCTCTAAATGGTTTTTCACTCCACAGTAATAAGGTAGCTCAACAGGAATTCTTGTTAGAAAATAAAATGATTTCTACTGTACTAACTTCACTGTATACAATTAAGTAGACTTTGAGTATTATAATAAAGATAAATTGGGTACCTATACAGATAACAAAAACTGTATAGCAAATTGTCACTTACTTTTGTTCGTCACAGAAGTAATTCTCGATAGCTTATCACTGGAAGAACCTAAGACAGTTTCTAACCTATGCAAACGTTTTTCCAATTCAACAATTCTTTGTGTTTGCAATAGTTTAGCTTGCTCAGGTCTATAATTTAGTTGATACGTTATTCCTTCCATTGTATCAACTTGCGCTTCAGGTTGCTTACTGAGTTTAGACTTAAAACTTTCCAACTGGGCTGTTAATTTTCTGAAATGTAAAAGTCAAAGTTTTAAATTTACGAAATAATATTACCAAATGAGAATTACATAACTAGAGAACACAAAAACCCAAGAGTAAAACAAAATAAATGGTAATGACCAAAAATTATATATCTAGTTTAAACCTAAGGAATAAGAGTTATACATACTTCAATAACGTTCCCTGTGGATCTACCATACTTGATATCAAATCTTTTCCCAATGCATCTTCCAACTGTAAATCATCTAATTTCCTTAAGGCTAGAGTAACTTGTTCCTCACTTACAACGCAACTCTTTTCACCCGTCTTGTCTTTCTTAATCAAATTAACTTCCTCCAGCAATTCCTTAATTTCGCATTGAAGTCGTTGATATTTTTGCAATGTAGTTTCTTTTTCACCTTTTGGTAAAAGCTCCCAGTCAACAGAAAACGCTTCATATCCAGTTCGTCTGTATTTGCCGACACGATCAGAGAAATCCACCTTTCCTCCTTCTAGACTTTTACCTTTAAATTTATTAAATGCATCAGTCGTTGAAATATTAATATTTTCTACAATATTAGTTTCTTCTTCATAAAAGTCAGCAGCTTGATCAGATTCTGGTAAGTCGCTTGATTCGTATATGTCAGGTTCATCTAAAGCCTTTTGGAAGATTAAAAATCTATTTAAACTATTAATGAAAATCAAAATACTTACAATTCCGGGTAGATCCGCATATTTTGGATCAGCCATTACTATAAATATTTGAATAATTACAGGTATTAATTTAAATTTTCTACAAAAATAATAAGAACTGCTGACTACTAACAACTTGCTGACACATCTAAGCAAACTAGTGAAGTGAATCACAGCAGGAAATGTAGGCAGGCACTTCAGTTGTGATTTTAATTGGGATTGGACGTCTTTGCCTTAACGCTAACTATATTCATAAAATGAGCAACTAAGGTGTTAATGCTCATTAACATGTTCTGAACATTTATATTGTACGTTTTCAATTTAGAATTGCCTGCAAATAAAGAAACTCAAATGAAATCCATTTGTAAACTGCATGTAATTTAAAATCACAACCCATGTACTTTCTTTCTTGAAGGGTTATTTTAAGTCGATTTGTTTTCGCCTTCTTGGGCCTATCACCGACTGATAGTTTTGACGATTCTTCTTACTTGATGATTACAGTAAAGATTTGAAGTGAACTGTTACTAAGGATTGTACTAGGATCTTGGGAACTTTTATAATTGCGAAACCTTTATTAGATTTATTACACAAATGTTAACCGAACATTTTACAGCTTAATCTTCTTTGACTTTTCTTTCTCTTCACCCTCCTATTTACTTTCCCTTTTCTATTTTATTTATTCATTTATATTTTAGTTTTTATTTTTTTTATATTGATTTTTATTTTATTTATCAAAAATAGATTTAATTTTGTTTAATTAAATTTTTTTTTTATTCATTGATTTCTTTTTATTTCCATTCATGTTTTAATCGTAGATGCAGTAGGTATTTGGATATGTAATTCTGGGAAAATCCGGAGTGGAACTTTGATTTTGGGAAAGGGGTTCTACGTTTTCTTCCATGGGAATGGTTTCGTTGAGGAGGTCATGCACTCTTACACTACCATGCAATGTTAAATAAAATAAAATATAAAAGAAACATGCACTTTATAGCAAAGAAGGCAAAAAAACTTACCACGTTACGTGTTAGCAAAAGGAAAGTTCAAAATAAATGAAAAAAAAACAAAAATCTAGCAATTAAATAAAAGTAAAAGAAAGCAGATTGAATTAGGAAGGATAGGTTGGAAGAAATAATCAAAATTTCAACCGTCTTAATCAGTTCAATCTATGCAACTCAGCAACAAATTTGTCAGGCCACAACTCATGTAAAAGTAATTGTTCTATTAGCTGCTGTCAATCGTGAAGTCGGCACTCTATAGTCTTGTCCATATTTGTTAAGTTGACCTAGATGTCTGGATGCTAATTCGCTTTTTGTGTAAACTACACTCAATTGGTGACCATACACACACATTCTTTTCTTCGGGTAATCGTGGCATGCTAGAACGTCACGAAATAATAGCGCGTTGTTTAAAATATGTACACAAATTCGTTCCCGCGCTTTCACGGCGCGGCCCTATGATCATTAACGCAAATGATTTGTCATGCCAAGATTACCCAAAGGAAAAACGTGTGCGTAAGACCACCTGTATATTTTATGATATTATTTACTAAACATCCTCATTTATTTCTTTTGTTTAAATGGCGTGCTTACAGGACAAGATAAAGTTAATGAATGAATAATAATAAGTTAAGTAAAGTAAGCTATTGCTTGTTTTGGTACAAACATTATTGTATGGAGAAGTATAATTTGTCCATCTGTCTGGAATCTGTCAATTGAGTTTTAGAAGTAATATTGTGCCAAGCAATATTGAAAATCGTACAGAATCACCTTTCTGTTGAGATTCTCATGTCCAGTGCAAAATCTATGTTGTCTGTCAGTAACAAGGTGTTGAAGAACGGCATATGGAAAGCGTCGCTAGTAAAATTTACAATCGTTTTGCGCAATTCTGGCAGATGCCGCGTCGGTGAAATAGGCGTGTAAAAATGTGCAAAAGTGGGAGAGTAAATCATGTATCTTGAATGCATTAAAGTAATATGAATGTCGTATGATATCCTTCCTGTCCTGTTTACATAAGCTACGTTTATTTGTCATACTCTACTTATTCCGAGTAAAAAGAGTAAATCTGTGACGTTTATGTGTCTCAATTCACTATTCTCTTTGCGTTTGTTTGTAATAGAATTTACTTTTAGAACTTCTAAACTACTCTACTTACTCCTAGTAAATAGTAAGAGTAAAAAGAATAACAAAACATAAGAGGTTATGTTATCAATCTGTTGATTTTTTTATGGGAAAAATGACAAATCCGTTAATGCCTCGTGCGTACATTTGTCCGTTGTTTTGAACCAGTTCGGAGTTTACTCTGTGACGTCACGAGAGTTTCCTCTTTGTTTTAGAGTAATACAAATAAACAGCTAATATATTATGTAATATTACATTTCATTTAATTTGCTTAAAAGTGTGCATAGTAGTTACAAATTGATTTATGTTTAATATTTATAATTAAAGCATTTGTTTAAAACAATTTACATAATTATGTTATAACAATTGTTTTATTGACATAAAATGAGTTTATTTTAGAATTTATAATAAGCTTAAACTAGCGTCTACTATTTTTATTGAGGTTTTATTTTTTTTATATTTATTTTTAATCAGATTTATTTGATTATTTGTAATAAAGGGGTCCTATTTAACCCCTATTAAATAAGGACTATAACCAGGAAG
The DNA here is from genome assembly GCA_009867245.2 of Adranes taylori. Lineage (NCBI taxonomy): Eukaryota > Metazoa > Arthropoda > Insecta > Coleoptera > Staphylinidae > Adranes > Adranes taylori. Next base: position 16,535 of record WYDF02243524.1, read on the forward strand.
GGTTTTTATTGTTATTTAAATAAATTTAGTAAAATAAAATTTTAAATATATATATATGAAATAAAGAATGTTTATACAAACTTTTTTGTATAAATCAATTTACTTTATTAGTTTTGAAAAAAAATTATAAAAAATCACTTATATTTACTTATGTAAATATATAATCATAAAATGTATTGTAAGCATGCAGCCTAAATTTTATTACTTTACTTTTTTGAATATCGTTGTATTGGCCCCGTAATATCTAATTTATAAAATTGTTGTAGACAGGTGACCAAAATTGTATAAACAATTTTTGGTCACCTGCCTACAACAATTTTATAAATTAGCTAAATTTGATGTATAAATTAAACTTTTGTCAAACTTAATGTAAAAAGTTTTTCTTGTGGAAAATACATTTTTAATATTGCCAATAAAATTGATAATGAAAATGTATTTTCCACAAGAAAAAACATTTTAAATTCATTTTCTTGATAAAATTTGAATTAATAAATAAACTTCAGTTTTTATTCAAACAAAAATAGAATAAAAATTCAACTAAAAGCTCTGACAAGAACCACGTAGCTAAGACCAAAACTTAGAGAGCAAGATAAGAACCTCAGTCGTGCACACAAACGCTAGATGGTAATAGCGACAAACGTCAAATGAGTTTTAAGTGGACCTTTCTATTTCTCCTAGAAGGGGTGGTTCAATAACAGTTTGTCATTAAGAAGAAAAATATTTTATGTCAAGTCATAGTTTGGTTATATTGTTGCAAATCATTATAAATATTGTCAATATTTTAATTAATGTTTTTCTAATTTTTGGAATCTTTCATTTTACCGATAATGGTTAATGTAGAAGATGAATTAAGTAATATATTTAGCCATTAGTTTTATTCATAAAGGAATATTTGATATTTATCTTCAATACCTATTAATTTTAGTGCTGCTCGAAAGAGTATTCCTTAGATTGGGTTCCGCTGAAACTGATGAACAGTTGCAAAATGTTCTGGGAAAATTTTTGCCACCAGTTTTAGTTAAGTTAGCATCACAAGATGAAAGAGTTCGAAAAAAGGTATTTGAACTTCTTACCTCATGTAAGATGGTACTACATAAAATATACAGAACAGGTTCATTAAATAAAAATATTTATGTAATTATTACGTGATACATTTTCCAAATATACGTCATTAAGTATTCCTATTCTTGATGCATCTAAATTTTCTTACATATTTGTGATTTATATATTACTTGAAATGAAATGATTGTTTTTAAAAGAAATGTCTATAATATTAATTCCTTATACACATTGTAAGAGGCAAAGTCAAATGAGAACTTTAGCACCGAATAGAATTTTGAGTTATATCTTTTGATGGAATAATTTAAACTGCTGGGTTACATTTTGCGACATTTATTACATTTTCAAGTTTATAAGTGGACTTTCCAGACTTTGGCGACTGGCCTCCTGAACAAATCAGACCGCTATGCCGTCAGAGGGTATTGTGTTCTTTTGAACTCCCTTGCGATGAATAAAGTTCCGACCAGTTCATGTATCCACCAATGTATTCACTTTACATCATGGTTACGGGCGCATATTTTGTGTAGTAGATGATAACGGGACTCTGTTTTGATTCATTGGTTTGTTGTGCTGATAAACTTGTGTCATATTTTTTGTAGAGCTGATTTTGTGCTGCTGGCGTGTTGCGTTTATTCTGATTAGGAATGCTACATTTTTGTTTCCGAATGAGTTATGCTTCGGGTCCGTTCCTACCGTAGTTGCGCTAATTGATGGCGGCTTGCAGTCGAGTTGAACATTCTGTGTACCAGTATTTACAGCGAGGAACTCTTGATTGTCAGCGATCTTTTGGGTTTGCAGTTCTAACTACGAATATTGCGTGCATGTTGGCCTAAGTTTGTGTCGGTATATTGCTCTGCTGGTTGTGTTGTTGATTGCTTAGTAGATGTTATGTGGGGAAGGACGGGTGCATTTCTTGATTATCCAGTAATGGATTACCTTCTCTAACGTTGTTTGCATCTTGCAATGGTGGCTCTTCTTTTGTTGCGTTTGCATGGGTGCTACTAGAATTTGTTCCTCCTACGCCTTATAGGTTTAGTATTGCGTGTATTCACCATTTTTGTATGTATAACGTATTTGTCTTGTTCTGAAGTTTTTATGGGTTTACCATAAGTCTACTTGCCTGTATCTTTTAGTTTGGATTTGTTACCATGTTAACCGTCATAAATTGTTTTATCGTTGATTCTTTGACGCATGCTGTGCGACATATATTATTATAAGTAGACAAAAGTTTTTATTTAAGATCAATTTTGTAAAGAAAATCTCTTCTACAATACAGATTTTAAAATTAATTACCTTATTTTAATTAATTCAGGTGATATATGTATATGTAAACCATTTTCAGGTGATGGAATTACTTGTCCACATAAATAAAAGAGTCAAGAGTAGACCGTTAGTCCAATTACCAGTGAAAGTGTTATTAGACCAATATCAAAATCCCGAGTCTACTTCATTTATCATTGTAAGATAGTTCTTATTTTTGTATCAATATTTAATATCTAACAAATGCATTATTTTCAGAATTTTAATATTATTTACTTAAAATTAGGCTATCCAAGATTGAATATCGAGGAACAAGTTGAGCTAATTCCTCAAATTTTAAAATCTCTGGAATCCAAACCACAAGCCCACCAGGATAGTTTGCTATTGCTTATTGTGCCTCTTCTAGGTAATATCAAATTTTCAAGTGATCCGGCTGAACGATCTAAAATATTTGATTTGCATAAGAAACCGCATATTGCTAAATATCTTTCGGGATTACTATTGGACATGCTCTTGCTTCCGTACAAGTAAGTAGTCAGCTTTTTATATTTTTAAGATTTTTAGTAATGCTACAAATAACTACTAATTTAAAACTTCGAGTACATGGTTCTAAAATTAATTTTACAAGTACTGAAATTGATTCTTACATAATAAATGCATTTCCAAGTATATAAGAAATAGATATTTACACTGTTAGACTAACTTAAATTATTGTACTCTAATAACATTAAAACAGCATTAGACTTATACGATTTATTAATGTAAAATAATGTTTTACTTCAATATTTACATGACTGACTCACCTGTAAATCTTGAAAGGGCTTTAAAATTCACGTAACGGAACTATGTTTTACAGATTCGAAATTTTTTTTTCTAATGACTGCTCTAGGAATAATTTAATCTTTATCCCATGAGAGTTAAAAACATAATAAAAAAACGGGAGTGTCTCCTTAGCTGATTCTCATTGCTATGGTCAGGCAAATCGTACTGGAACGCCTGAGTATTTTGTTCTTTAAAATTTTAATGAATGAAAATTGGCGGGTTATGTGGTAATATCGCTTAAATATTGATTAAGATCTATGTTTCTGTACATCACATTATGCACGACCTTCTAGTTCCATTAAATTCATATTTGCAATAAAGAAATGGCTGAACAGAACCTGCAACACTAACGTCAAAGACCGATATTTTATAGGCACAAGCGATGTACCTATGTAAAAAACTCACAATATCTATAAAATACCCAACGCTGAATTTGTGTTATGAAAATGTCTAAATTGCATATTAATTTGTTACAATGTATTTTATATTTTTAAAATTCTTGAACTATATTTATACAATCTTATTTTAGTCAAAGTTCTACAAATCCAAATCCATTACCTCCTCCTGGAATGAGCGAATATACATATAAACGCATAACTACTGATAATACACTAAAACCGGATGTATTGGAACTGATTAAATTAGGAATTTTAAAATTTTTATCGAACGAAGTTTTTCCATATGACGATGTATTAGCTCACTTTATTGTTGCTGCATCTGATACTAGGTTTAATGTAGCAAATTTTGCCGATCTGGAGATGAAGAAATTTATTAGGTATGTTAAGTTTTAATTTGATTTCATGTTATTAAACAAATGCCATTTATTTCACTTCGATTTTTAATACATAAAGAGTGTTGTTACTATTTTCATGCTTTATCCAGAGCATCCAAATTGACAGATGTTCTAAAAATCAGATCCAAAATAATGTTCCTGATTACTTTTTTTCTATTGTTCCTGGATTTTAGCGCGGCATTTGACAGGCTGAATAGAGGAAAGTTATGGGGAAGGATGAAGGAGGTGGGAATCACGGAGAGAATGTACGAGAATGTAAGGCGGTTATATGAGGGAAATAGAGTAAGAGCGAGAGTAGGAATGAATGTGTCAGAGTGGTTTAAGAT
>WYDF02243635.1:0-20794 GCA_009867245.2 Adranes taylori
TTCGAAGACACAAATAATTTTTAATATGTATTTGTTTTCCGTATATATTAAGATAGGCAACTTATATATCAGGATTTGTATTGGCCACCTGTTTGCTACCGTTGGTCGATTCATTCGTCACCGGCTAGATGGAGCCTCTTGGATGTGTTTATTAATTTCTTTTTTCGCTCTGCTGGCGGTCGCATGTATATTTGAATATTTGATATCTCGTGGTTAAACCTCCACGTTGACATTCTTTAATAGAGTAAATTATGAAATTAATATTTATTATTACTTGTGTCTCGAAAAAATATTTACCTCGTCCGGAAGTAAAAATATTTACTTCCAATTGAGCTAGGCACTTATTCGGAGATACAAATAATTTTTAATATTGATATTGATTTTTTTAATATTGATAAAATTGATTTAATACCTAATTTTGTTATACTTGGATTTATTACCAAATAAAATACCTAATTTTGGATTCATTTTTCCTTGCCATTGTAAGGTATAGATTTAATGAATTTTAAACGGAACAAGAACGGTACTTTATCGCGGTATCTTTACGGAACGGAACAGTCCATCGCGTTCCGAGCGTGGAACCAGAATTCCCATCAGTAGTAGATAGGCAGACGTAATTGTTAATCACTCACAGGCATCTTAGGATTTTTCGTTAGATTCTACGTACGTCCATAGACGCTTCATAAAAGACATTTCTTTTATTTCCTAACTATTAGCAAAGTGCAGTCGTTACTCGCCGCTTTTCTCTGCCAAGCACCTTTTCAAGCAGGGAATATTCCCTTCTTTTTTCTGTCAGCAGCAGACCCATTGAGAATTCACGGGTTATATAAGCCTAAACTTATTTCAATCTTGGCTCTTCTGTTTTCAGTATTCAAGTCTAAAATCTATATACTTCGCCTAGTTTTCGCTATTGTTCTTGGTCCAGTACTTATTAAAACTTCAAGTACAAAAAGGAGTCGTGTTCATGTATTAATTGCGTCGCTTGAAATTATGCGATATGTAGAATCAGTTCAGTGTAGTTAGAGATATGTAAGTCAAATTATTATGTCCGATTATTCATTTGACAGAGAAATGATCGCTACAAATCAGTAATAAATTATTTAATGTAATAATGTGAGGAAATAAAGATTAAATTTATTTAAACAAAAGAAATTTGAATTCAAGTTAGATTGGATTATTGTACAATAGGAATTTATTTAGTGGTGCAATCTTAATAATAATCATGTTTTAATATTTTTCACTAGAATTAACGGCTTAGAAATAAATGCCGGAATCAACTTTAATGAACTATTAAACGTATCTAATCGTTTCGCTCTAGCACTTCCTTAAAAATATAGTATTAAATTTATTTAACGATGTGCTTAGTTATTATTTAGTAAGACTAAATTCAAGTGAAGTGTTGCACTAATAATAGAATTTTAAAACTGATTGACAGTTTCATTTCTTTATTACTGTTTAATATAAAATTGTATGATTATTTAATCTATCATTTAATCAAAAGCCCTGGACCATAATTTTCTGGTCAATGCTGCTTCACAATTTTAAATTCAAATTTTTTCCTTTACAATAAGACCTTTGCTTCATAAGGCAAAGGTCTTATATTTAATGAATTCGATAACTGTGGATCGCGGATTTAAATTACCCCATAAATAGATATTAAAGTGAAGTTATATTTGTTTCGAACTACGCCACCCCTAAGCTGTAAGAAAAAATTTATTGCTCCACTAGCGTTCAAATTAAAGTTTGAATTATTTTTTTCTGATCCCGAAAAGAATTGGGAGTTTTTGCAACCAACAAAGTTTTGTGAAGACTATCGTAATTCCATGTCGCACCAAAAATTATACCCGACAATATGATAATACAAATAAGAACAAAATAGTTTACTTATACAAGTAATTATAAAACATTTCATAGAATTTAGCTATTTTGAATAATCTACATGATTTATGGGTATTGAAACTATATAACATATACATAGTAGAATATAATTAGAATGAGGACAATGTTTTTTCTTTGCAATATTTTTATAAACAAATAAATTTAAAAGTCAGTTGCTAAATTACATTTCTTGCTTCAAATTTTTGGCCTGGTTAATTGTGAGTACCAATTCTGATATTTAAGAAATATAGATATTTTCCTTAAAAAAATGTATCGATTCCAGAATTTTTCGCAAAATCACTTTTCATGCCTTCATATTTACTCACTTGTTGCCCGCAGGCATTTAATTGTGGTCCCTTTATCGAATATGATCATTTTAATTGTCGTTTTCATCATTTTTCTTATCCAACCTGCTTAAATCACATTCTTTGAACCATTTCATCAAAACGTCTGGATTGGTACTTGATATTTCAAATTATCAATTTTTTGATCCTTCAGTACAAAACCTGCAAAATAAACTTTTTCTTCACTTCGCTTAACACATTTTCTATATAAATAGGAAATAATTTTCGCACAATTAATAATAAAAGTAAAACAAAGACTTATAAGTTTTCTCGTGTGTGTGCCATTCGTCAACCGTCGGAATACCATTTTTTATACGATTGACGAATGTCATCCACAGGACTGAACTTGTAAGGCTTTGTTTCATGCTTACAGAGTAATGAACTATACACGACACCATACAAATGCTGAGCTATACAAATACCGTCGCATTGAAATCCGCTGGGTCCCAACTGCCCATTCCCCCCACCCCCTCCACCCACGTTACTATTCTGGTGTTAATAACTGCTGGTGTTTTATCTGGAATTCAAAGGTAAAATGAAAACTCTTGTTGCAGTGAATCAGACTTGAAGTAATTAGCGAAACAAGTCCCATATTTTTTTTAGATAAGTCAAACTGTTAAAATATGCTCAACTTAATTAGTACCTCTACCAGTTCTATTATATTTCATATTACTTTTAACATATTTATAGTACATTCAATATATTTCTTTCAAGGTATCTTAAATTGATTTTATTAATATTACCATAACTAAAATGTTTACATGATATGATAAAAAAAATATTAAAACATTCTTACTAATTCAGAGAAGCACACATGTATTATATAATGCTGACTTTGCTTAAACATGAAACATTCCATTATCATTAACAAGTAGACTGACAACGTGACAAAATGCTCATCTACTCATGACCTGGAGCGTTAAACACCTATCAGCTATCCAGCGATACACTTCCCTCTTACATTTAAGCAAGCGTGTATAAATTCTGAAAATTTTTCACTCAAGGCGACCCTACATTGTATGTAACAAAATTCCATACAGTTGTAAATAGACTCATCTAGTTATAACATTATTTGATTATTATTGTCATTATGATAAGCCTGCATATGCAGAGCAGCTTAGTATATTTTAACGTGGCGATTTGTGCATGTTCCTAATTAGGTTGATGTAAAAGGATTGAACATTAAGTACGCACAAATAAGGTATATATCCTAAAATAATTAGACACCATAAAAGGTTTAGCGCTAAAATAAATATAAATAAATAGAATAATGGGGCGTTATTCTAAAGTAATAAATAAATAGTTCTGTACAGCGGCAAAATCTGTAAGTACCTAGTTTAACATTTCTTTGATGTAACCGGACAAATGATGGAGTCACTTTTATTCAAGTGTTGATTTATTTTATTAATTGCAAAGCGTTGATTATTTTATTTTACATATGGGAATGAATTAGCATGTCATTAGATTGTAGGTGAACATTTTTGACGACCAGTACAATTTGGTTAAGTTAAATAACTGTTTCATTTCTGCTTCCCGAATTATTAAGGCTTATGACAATCGTTAAGGATTGACGTTACCAGTAATTACTCAGCCATAAACGGTACAATTATAAAACGGTACGTCCGCCTTACCGATGGTCCGGCCAAATTTTTTATTCTAAATTAATTGTGCTAACTGAGGGATTTAGATTAGATCTTTTCGCATCAACTATCCAATTAATAACTTTGCTAGAAGTAGCGAAACTAAAATGATATCTGATCAAATATCAAAGGGATTCAGGTACTTAAAATTGTGAGCAGGAGATGGGTACGCTAACACATGTAAAAAGTCCCCTCTCACCCATGTCCCCACTAATTAGTGTGCAAAAATTTAAGAACTTTATTGAGCAAAAATTTAAATGATTGACAATAGATTATAGTTTTAAAACCCGCGCGTGCTTTTACATTTTATGGAAAGGGTTTCTTATCTAAGTCATGCAGAGGAATTTATCATTCATTTTAGCCTGAAATTACTGGGTGCAAGTCGTTAAGAAAGATTCGATACATATTGCTATTTCTTTGATTTGATGTTACTGCATTCTTTAGCGGCATGAAAGTGCCAATCTTTTGAAAAGGCAGAGACATTTGAATCACCGTGGAACAAGTATGTGTGCAACTTAAAGGTCCTCAGCGATTCCTGAACTTGATGTACGACTGTACAGTATACGACTGATACAAAACATAAACAATGTGAAATGAATTGCGTTGGAAAATTGTCATTCATATTTGCAAGAGATGGTCCTGGACTTAAACGTTCGACCTGAAACCGTTCGTACTATTCTTATTAATAATAGGGGCTAAAGTCATGTTGCCACTGGGCTAGTTCCGAAAATTTTTTTATTTTTTTATTTTTTTTAAGTAACGTTGGAAAGAAGCTGTTAAAAACATGCTCGATCCATGTAGATCTAATCGTATGTATATTCATGAAATGCGTTCTTAAGAAGCGACATGGGGATGCAAGTTTAACATGCAAATAAGTGAATATTGGAGAAAGTAAAATGAACCCAAAATCGAACAAACCACGTCAGAATTGCTCAAAAATCAAAATTGATAAATGCTATCTGCTGTTTAATGCTAACTTCGGTAATGCTAACTTGATTAAAACTGGTTAATGCGAACTTCGGTGTTGTTGCGCATTTAAAATTTTTGGCATAGGGGCAAACAGTCAACATAAAATTATTCAAGATGCGTGCACGTGGGTATATTGGTCATAAAATACCACAACTGTAGAAGAAAAATTCATTGATTGTGCACCATGATAACCAACCCTAAAGTATTAGTTGTGACGAAATTTTAACAATTGCTTTTAATCAACCTACGATTTCATCTGAAAACAACATTAGCTGAAGGAACTAAAAGCTATTCCTTTTGAGCTATGGCATATCTCTTCTTTTTGTATAATAGAAGTCTTTCTAAGCATTTTGTTCTAAAACATTCTAACATACAATACATTCGACACCCACAAATTCACCAATCTTCGTAAAATATTATAGCGCCATTTTAATTAGCACTGCGTCTTTTTCTAGACTCAAAACATTGTGAATGTCTTACTTTTGTTATAATTCTAACACCATTCATAGTTGGCATAAAACAATTTATTTCCTATGCTCGAGAAGGTTTTATAACACTAGCTGTTAGGTTCTAGTATGAGTCTTAATCCAAAAAATACCATATAAAGGCTCATTATTTGGCGTCGAAACAGGACACACAAGAAATTGAACTTTTGCCAAATCAGACAAATACTGCGCACCATTATATAATATTTTAACAACACGTTTAGTTAAAGTAAATTTAACTAAAGCAATGAATAATTACGACAAACTTTTTTACACCAATTTTATTATCTGGTCTTTCAATTATTTTAAGCATTTTTGTTAACTAGGGACACCCGAAAATAGAGGGGCTCAAAATAAAACTCGATTCTAGTGGAAATATAATTCTTTGCATTTGTTCGGGAAATTAATTTTTCTTATAACTGCAGTCATCGGGATTTTCTGGTTACATGACTTTGTTCAAAATTTATTAGCCTAGAACAATCATTCCTTGTTTCCTTAAACGAACGCTCAGAGCTAATATTCTAGATCTTTGACACTTTGAAGGATTTTATTAGAAATAGTTTATAAAGATACGCATCCTATTAAATCTGGTTGGAGATTGGGGTCAAATTAAATAAACAATTTGCATGATGCTTCTTTATGGCTGTAATTCCGGGAGATATTTTCAATGAATTTGAAAATTATCCTTCCGTAGAAGAATTTCCCTAACCCTAACCGAATTTCCCTAATTCTAACCAAAGAAGAATTTCCCCAGTAATCAGTGTACATAATTTTCTGAGCTTCCTTGCAGTTCCGGAGATGTTTCCTGATGTTTCCTAGATAGAAAGTTCAGAAACATAGACTTTTATGCGAATATTTAAATTATTGTAAATTAATAAAACCTGGCGTGCCTTTTGTATTTTATGAAGTGTAAGGATGTTAGATAGCGGAATTTTTGATCCATTTTAGTCTTAATTTAGTGGGTCAAGATTGTTCACAGAGACAGGGCTAGATACAAACAACCTTTGTTTTCATTTGTTGATATTGGGTTTTAATCGGCATATATGTGTCAATCATATGAAAAGGCGAAGAGTTTTAAACCATCGTGGAAGAAATACATGTGAAACATGAAAGTCCTCACCTTTCCTGATCTTGATATATCTAAATACTTGCGTTACAATGAAGTAATTTACGTGGTTTTACGGTAGTTTTAATATCCTTAAATTAAGGTGTCGAGAATGTTTTTAAAATTTGTAACATTCGTATTTATAATTTGCTTCTTGTTTTAAATTTTAATGCTTGATTCAAATGAGTTAACCTTTCGATTAGTTATAAAAGGATTGAGCATTAAGTCCTAACAAATAAGTTGAATACGTTAAAACAATTAGACACTATAAAAGTTTAACATTGAAATTAGCTTTTAGATATGGGAACTGTCATCGGGTATCTTACTATAGATCTATTTTATGATCAAATTACGAAGATAAATATTAATTATTGATTACACCCTATGCTAATTAATTATCTTAAACAAATCAATTGTGCATAGAAGCTATGCATGGGAACAAAGTCCATTGAGCGATATCACACAGGTGTTATATAAAATATTCTAGAATGCGCTAATGAGATATAAATTAATCATGACTAAAGTATGCATATCAATATGTGGAAGGCGACTTGAGATGTATAAGAACGGTTCACCCATAGCAGAAATGTATAGTAATTTTGGGCGTTCACCAAACGTCGTAATGTCCAACTAAGTAGCGAAATAATAAGCCGAAATAAAATAATATTAGATTAATAATTAAATAAAAAATAAAGTCATGTCTAATTAAACTGTGATCATGAATTTACTAAGCATTTTATTATGTATTTGTCTAACGTAGCGGGGTACTTGGCGTTCATATTTTTGGGACTAAGTCAGATAAATTAACTTGAATATAATTTCATAAATGAAGTAAATCTGAGTGTAATTAAATAACAAGTTTCTTGATCAAGCTAAAACCAAAAGAAATACAAATAAATTATTAAGATAATGGTGCGTTACTCTAAAGTAATAAATAAATAGTTTGTGTACAGCGGTCAAATCTCTAAGCACCTATTTTGACATTTCTTTGATGTAATTGAACTAATTTTGAAGTCACTTTAATTCGAGTGTGGATTTATTTAATCAATTGCGTTGTTAATTTTAGTTTACGTATATGAATGAATGAGCATGTAACTGGATTGCATGTAAACATTTTTAACGACCAATATAATTTAATTAAGTTTAATAACTGTTTCATTTCTGCTACCTGCATTACTAAGGGTTATGACTATCGTTAAGGATTGACGTTACCAGTAATTACTTAGCCACGAAAGGCACAATTAAATCTAAACGGCCCGTCCCTCGCGGATTTAGATGAGATCTTTTCAAATCAATTATTTAATTAACAACTTTGTTAGAAGCAGCTAAACTAAAGATCTTATACAGTATGGATGAGTTCAGGTATCTATAATTGTGAGCAGGGGATTGCTACTCTAATCCATATAAAAGTCCCCTCTCACCCATGTCACGTCGGAGTGTACAACCCTCCGCCATAAAAAATACGTGACAATATTTATAAAATGTTTTGTCTGTCTACTTCTTTTAAGCATTTATACTTTTCAGTGTACCATGGCAAGGGTTTAAACCCCAAAACGCCTTGTGTAAGGGCATGAGTAGTGATAGAAATATGACAAAGATTTTAAACTAATTCTTATTACTGACATATTCTTGTAAGTTACAAGTTGTCCTATATTATGTTATTTATGTGTATTCTTTTTCTTTTGTGAGACACATTCCGATTTGTATGTTACAATGTACAAAAATATAATAGTATATCTTAGCGACATGAAATATGGTATAACTGACTGTGTATAATTGACTTGCTAAGTTGGGGTGTTGGTGTCATCTTTTATGAAAATAGTGTATACAAGTAGTAGTTGTAGTTGACTAGATTATTTTAGATGGCGCCACAAGAAAGCCGTCACTGCTTGAATTAGTAGGTAGGTTAGACTATGACAAACATGTTCAAGTAGAAGAGCTTACTAAATTCCTAAGATACGTCACGTTACTTGATCGCATCTTGGCGAAGCAAACAAAAGACATATTATACAATTCTAAACGAAGATATTGTAACGCATATGAACGAATAAACACACCGTACAAGTTACTGAATGTATTTTTACATTTGAGTCAACTAAAAAAACATTAGCTTCTTGTTACTGCTTGCAAATAAAAATGTTGCCCTTCAACTATAAATATGGATAAAGATCACAGATTTCTGATCACAGATTTCTCACCAATCTCCCAACAATATACAATCCCAATAGGGAGTGGAGTTTAGTGGTTAAAAATCCCACAGTTGTTGGATGCACCGGGCATCCTTCCTCTTTTGAAGATTCTCCACTTCCTACCTAAAACAAAAAAAAAACTTAAAAGATTTTTGTTTAGTAGTCAAGTTCGAAGGTCAAGTTTAGAAGTAGTAAATTAACTAATTGATAATATAACAGAGTCCATACAATTAGTGACCTTATATCAAATATTTTTGAAATAAAACATTTGACCCAAAAACTATTAAGCTCAGATTATACTAGTCAAAACATTATTGGCAAAATTATATATATGCATTTGTATAATATTAATCTCTATATTTCAAATATTTCAAAGCACTGCCTAGCTTCTAATTGGCCATATTATACCATTTACTAATTCAATAAATAGTCCTTCCAGACACTCACTAAATAGCGCATTTGTCAAATAAATAACTTTCTTTTACACCAACTTTAAAATTAACATATATAATTCAATAGATTACATACTAAAGACTTACTAGAGACTACTAGAGACTTACATACTAAAATAAATTGTACTTACAGTTAAATCCGATCCAATCCTTCCGGGATAAAAAGGTAGAGCTGAATTAAAGATGTGTTTAGAGAGTAGACTAGATGTGAAGTAGATGTGTTTAGAGAGTAGACCAAGTTATTGTTTGGGATTGAGAAATATCTGTACCTATCCGCGCTTGAAATTAGGCAAGAATTATGAGAGCCGTTAATTGATTAAAGCCAAAGATTTAATTTTAAGAAAGTGAGTACGAAATCAAATAAAACAGAGAGAAAGTTTAACTATGTCTACAAAATAATCAACTTACGACATAGCAAGATATTAAACGTATATGATCATAAAAAATGGGATTTATAAGTTTTGCCAATTAAAAAAAACACCTTCATGTTATAATTTTATTTAAAATAAATTAAAATACGAATGAAATATATTAACAAGAAAATTAGACGCTTCGGGTCAGACAGTGTAAGCCCGCGAGGCTACATGGATTCGGTACGGTGCTCATACGGGTATGCAGCGTACCACACAGTATGATGCGTTAGGTACGCAGAGAAGAGCAAAGCCTCAGTAGAAGGGGCAAAAATATAAAAGACTAATACTAGACTAATATAAAAGACTAAGACTCTTCACGGTTCCCCGTGAAGAGAGATTATACTAGAGAATTTCTAGGTAGTAGGTCTATTAGTTAACTACACGAAAGTTGTATAACGCGATTATTCGCGGAGAGACAGTTGAACATCGCTATTAGTTATTAGTTAATTAAGCAAAATTATAGTTAGTTGTATTTAAATTATAGTGGGGTACCAGTTTATAGTTAGTAGGGAGTTTAGATACAGCAGATAGTGCGGTAGTGTAGCATAAAGAACTAGATAATTGCGGGAAGGTTTGAATAGAGAACTAGGTTAGTCGCGAACGTTTTAGTCCTTAGAGACACTGCTTAGTGTCGGTCGCTTACTGAAGATGAGTAATATTATGTGAGTAACTTTGTACGATATAATTTAATTAGTGAATTGCATAACTGCGCTAACATTATTTATATTTGTATTGGATGAATTATAATTTTATAAGTGTTTGATTGAGCGATGCTTACTTATAAACGGTTGTTTTATTTTGTAACATGTATCAACTAATAGGAACGAATATTTATATCAGATATTAACCGACTTAGCGTAAGATGTAATTATTGGGTTAATTTTCTTGTAATTACATGTAATTACATGTAATTACATGGGATTTAAATATAGCTACTCTTTTATTTATTCACACCTCACATTAGATAAAGACTGCTTAAGTAGAAATAGATACAACTTAAATAAATTAAGGTACCTAGTTAAGACATCAGCTCACTTCGCCCCGTAGAGGTACCTAGTACGATAAATACTACCTGCGCCTCCCTTCGTAGGTCCACTAACATCTAATAACTACTTACTTGTGTACTAAATTATTACAATCCAAAAACTGTGGGCTAGAGTCGGGAACAGACTAGTAGGTCATAACCCGTCCTGGTCCCATGATGTCAGTGGTGTGGTGTGAGAGGTTTCAAGAAAGCCTAGACCACTTTAGGTGAGAGTTATCATATTTGATAAAATCAATCATAAAAGTTGAAATGATTCCAATTGAACATCAACTCTACTAGGTTATGCATTATCAAAGGTTAGATAAAAATACAACCATAAGAATCATAGCGATAAGCAATTAGTTGCGACATTTTATTAAGTTTCATATATAGCGTTATAGTAAATGACATTATTAAAATAGTTTTAATTCTCGCTTATTCAGTGCAGTCCGCTTAATGTAATCACTTCGGAACTTGGAGTTTTGATAATAATAACTGATTAATAACAGTAACCGAAAAAAAAAATCATATATGTACATAAGACTTTTTTTTACACCAAATGTGGTTGCAAAATTTATAGTCGCGCTTCTGCATTTCGTTGACTTATTTTTGTCAACGTGGCATACTCTTTTGAAATGTTCATTTTTTCTTTCAAACTAGGATCACGTCTTTTTCTTATGTCAGCCATTGCAAACGGTTAGAATAAAACAGATTTGCGTACATAGCATTGATGCCCAGTGTCTGCTCGGGGACTACCCAACACATGGCCGACACACTTACGAGGAATAATCACCTAGCCAGTTTTCTTAGGAGCGACAGAGACAGACAGAAAGATTTGAGCTTACTAAATCTTCACAAGAAATGCATGAAAACAAGAATTTATTATTGGCCTAAGAAAACAATTACGTATTATAAAAAATTGATAACATAAAGCGAAATTTGATCCCTAAATCCGGTAGTTTTCCTACATCATAAGTATACGTCCGATCCGTTTTTCTCAAAAGTGATAACATTATCCGATATTACAGTAAGACTTTTTGTTTTACAGCGGGATCCCAGATTTGTTTGACGCTCCTCCTCTCCTCTCGTAAGACGAGAGAAAGACATTAATGACGTTTCCTATTTTTATAGTTTCGCCGAAAAATAAATCAATTGGGGTGACCGCTATTTTGATACCTCAATATTAAAGGCATTATTTAAAACAGAAACCCAGCCATGCTTGCTTGATGTCAATGTTATTGAAAGAAGAGTTCCACATTTTAAATCTCTGATCCTGCTCAAGACAACAGAGTCAGAAATATTAGGTTGGAGAGAAAGTTTGAATGTTTTTTTTACATTTTCATTAGATGTCAATATTTCATAACCATTAAAGAGTTCTTCGCGGAGGTTATATTCAACAACGATTTCTGAACGTGATTTCAACATTGAAATTCCACGTTTGTAAAATTCCTGTTGGTCCTTGATTGAAAAATCACCGATAAACTCTTCGAATCCGTCCTCATTGTTGAAGCTCCATGCACGCGTATGGTGACACGAATTTAAAAAAATTAAGGAAGGTGTAATACACATGAAGTCTATCCTGGTATTATCCTGATGAAAGAAAATGCAAGCTAGATTAACACCTCTTGCCAACAGTTGCATTTGAACACGATCAAGTTGAGTGAAGAAGACTTCAGAGTTTAAAGCTTGACCTTGCGGAAGCATTTCCAATGCACAATTCCAGTTGACAATAAAATCATTCATACAAGTGACTTTTTCAGAAACAAACCAGGTCGCGGTGTCCTCATTATATGATGAAGAAAGCCTGTAGGTTTTAAAAGTTGTTAAAGTTAAAATTATTTATATGTATGTGTTCAATTCTGTAAACCATAATAATAAAATAGCCCTCTAATTTATACAACAGAATTGAGCACTGATTAGTAAAAAGGCATCTAGGTTTATTTAATATTTCAAGATTTAATCTCAATTAAATATTCAGCAAATTCCAATGGTTAAAGATATTTAATATTAATTGAGCAAAATTGCAAAACCAAACAAATAAATAAACATGCATTTTCGTTTAATATCAAAAACATAATATGTGTAAATGTACTATGTAGGCACAACAAAACTTATAAGGTCAAGTTGATACATATTTTGCATGTATACTAAATTTGCCTACATATTATAGCGTGCGAATAGAAATAGCATCTATAATGTCATTAATTTATTGTGGCAATAAATCACGTTCATATTGTTTTATATTTGTAACTATATATTCTGTCGGTTAGTACCAGAAATCAAGTTTATCAGTTCATTGTTATTTATTATTAAATTATTGTTAAATATTTAATAAAGAGTCTTACTAATTAGTTTTTGGCAGGTGTGTTTCACTCAGCTCACGTGAATCTAACGGTAGGTTCCACAGTAACTTGACTATCATCTTGTTACTAGTCAAAAGTGTAATTTACGACTACCCTATTGTACACACTAGTTACAGCGATTTTAGTGATACACACATTTAGTCAAGAAGAACTGAACGATGTTAGAAGAAATGTATGTTTTTAAAAAGTACAGAAATTTTTGCATGTAGATTGAAAGAAACAATGCTGTATATAGGTTTGACAATGTAACTTTTTTAATAAGTATCAGATTTTGTTACTGCTTGGAAAGTAATATTATTAGAATGGATATTTCATGAGTGTACCGTCACTCGTTGTACTAATATAATGATTGAAATTTATATTGAAAAGACTCGATCCTCCCGAACTTTTTCAAAGGCAGATATGATTATATTAATTTCAATCATTATATTAATACACCGAGTAAACGCACACTCAAGAAATATCCATCCTATTCATAATGCGAGCCGATACGGCTTTAAAACAAAAATTAAGATACAAATCAGTTCAAAATAAGTCTACTTGTGACATCTATCGGATGAGACTAAAACCATGTGTTGACGGTAAAATTGATAACTCTAAATACTTTATAAATACATTTCGCATATTAATCATACGAGAATTTAACAGATAATAAAATCATTTATTTTTGAAATCCACGCCCCGCTAGTGTAGTGGTCTAAGTACATGACTGGAAATGCGGGCGGTCGGGTTTGATACCCGAGTGGGATAACTTTTTCAAAGACACAACTGATTATATAATTTTCAATATTATTCTGTGGAAACAATGTTAGCTTCTTTATATACCTTCAAGAATAAGTAGAACTAGTGAGTGGACATTGAAGTGAGTGGCAATTACTCTTCAAATAAAGTTTCAAGTCTCTACCGCTGTATAAAGGAAATAAATATTGTCCTAAAGTTATGGAGATACAGAACTGCTTTTGGGGACTGCGCAATATAATGCACATAAGCGGAGTACTTGTATTGGCGTGAACGGGATCTGCATTTCTATCGCAACTCTAAATATGCATCTCTAATAATTCATCTCTCTAATCGTACGGACTAATTTGTATCATTAAATTGTATCTAATTTGTATCTTGTAGCGTATAAAATGCATCTTGAGCTAAAATCTCTATTTTAAATTTTGTTTCTTCTTTAGTTCAGAATGTAAGTTTACATTTATGATATTTGTTGGTGCTTTATTTTAAACATTTGAAAATGTGTGCAAAAATTTGTAGACCAAAGAAATTTTCTGTTCAAAGTATTAGTGACATAAAATATTTTAAAACAATTTCCGTAAAATTTGACGCGATTGTTTTCAAGGTACTTGAAATAGTTAAAAATCTACTCTAAGTTCAGTTATCTTTGATACATCTGTTGTGTAGTATATCTATATTTATTTGAACCCTCATCGTATATTTAGATAAAGTACTAGCATAATTATTTTCAAATTAAATACACGATATGGAAATATAATTGTTCTATATAAATTATTTTGCATACGTTTCAATAAACTGTTTTTTAAATAGTTTTAGTAGGTTTGAGACATTTGAGAATTGCAATTATATGCTGATCTACAAATATTTCTTTTAAAATTATTGTTTAATTATTTTGGAGAGAATAAATAGAGTTACTAGCGATAACTTCAAAAATTAATTAATACGAATCTTTCAAAGCATTAAGATATTAAATAATTTATAAGTTTACATATCAAAACCTTTCCAACTTAAGTCCTTTTAATCATAAATCCTTTATTATCATTCTTAAGTCCTTTACATCATTCAGAAAACGTTAAACTAGTACATTTCACCGATTTGTCGTTAAACTAATAGATATAGTTTTATAAATAAACATCTATAATTTCAAAATCCCAACTTATATTCTCCTATCAAAATTAAGAATTCTAACCCACAAGACTCTGGCAGAAGTAAATTAATTTTAGTTGATCCTCCAACATATTTGGTCGCAGGTCAACACATAAAAAATATGTAGGTCCAATTGATATAACGTAAACCTCGCGTAATATTGTCTTCGTACTTCTGGTTCGCAACGGAAAAGCAAAAAATAAAGATGAGAGGAAATACAAAGATGAGAGGAAATGCTACTACTAAGTAGATGAAACCCATCGATTTTTTCTTTCATTAAATTGCATTAAACTAGACTAGTCAACACCCCATAAATAACTAATTCTATAAGAATGTAGATATATAATATTGTCCGAATGGGACATTTTTCAAATCGGTTAAAATTGGTTATAATTTTCATAATTCTAATTCAATACACATACTTGCAAATTACATACTTTAGATCGCTATTCTATGCTCTATTTTATGAGATAAAGATAGAAAGTCTACTCGATTAGAAACAACAATCCATCACACGTATATAAAAGCCTCGGGCAATTACATATCTGGATCCTGTTCAAGTAACCGAGAAATTCAACGGGGCGACGGAAGACACCCTACATTCTACAAAGAGAGGTAAGTAAATTAATGTTTGCCGTTACCCTCGAACACAATTAAGGGTCCGTAAACCGACAATAATTAATAGACGAAGAATGCTACTACTATATTCTAGCAGAAACTGCGTCGCGAAAGCATCTCGCACCCTTAGACGACGTTGTTATAGTATTGCAAATGTTGGATACTAATACACGTCTAGTCAATAACGCACACATTTTTTTATTTCCATAAAATTACTCTACGAATATTAAAATTTTTCCTGATTTCCTTAATAATATATTGTTCAATTTGCAACTGAAAGGATTCAATTAATTTAGTTTTGAAAAGTCGATTTATTATGTTATTTTATTCTAACCATTTTTGCAGATTTTGATTACAAGAATTCTGGAAATATATTAGTTACTTCTGCGGCGTTGTATATTTTCAGCAAAAAATTGTCTAACATGGTACAGCACTTACGACGAAAGATCGCCTGTGCACTCGTCTAATTGTAAATTTGAGTGCATCGGCTCAAGTGCTAAACTGCATCGGAAGTATGCATCAAATAAATTAACCAATAACCAGTTTAACCAATATGCTCTTACTTGTTATTAAAACGTTATTCACACAAATCGAATTAACAACGCCACTGTTAAAGCGCGGGATAAGAGTTTGGCTATTGTTTAGTTGTCGACCAGTTTCGAATGTACGCACCCGCCGCCGTTTTCTAATATACGACCTACGCACCCGAATCAATCTTTCTTCGTACGCGCTGTATCTGATATTGAAATTTTTAATTTAATCTTACTTTATGTATCGTATTTTGTTTCGTACATAGTTTCTTCGATTTTGAAACACATTTTATACATTATTTTGCTTTAAAATGCTATTAGTGTTGATTAAAACTAATCACTTATTTTTACATACATACAGTAAATCTTTTATAGTTCAACTTAACCCTTATATACGCACCTAACTTTTACCTCATTGTTACACATCCAGGGCATCTGTATGCCCACTACTAGTTATTTTTAATTCCTGAATGTGCATATGAATCCTTTCGAATCGATTTGCAGTAGTAAATAAACATCAACAGGTACTGTCTAAACCATTTTTAAGTCCCGTAGCTCACTACAGCTTTCATAACAAATATATAAATAGGGTCTTCGATGACAGCACAGGTGCCACGCGGTAAGTTTTGATCTTCGGCTATTTGTGGAAATTGTAGCATGACGTGGCTTCCTCACTTGCATCAGGAAAAAGCACTACGTAGCTGTGCGACTCAAACTAGTCTTCTTGATTAGGACAAACGTGGACTGCGGCGAAAACAGGGATTACGTGCTGAGCGCACAGCAGAGCGTCGCACAGTAGAGCGTAGAGCGTCGGCCATTTATAATTTATCGCTCTGCGTAAACACCTGATTTTTAAAATTTTGTGATTGATGTATAATTGTTAATCGGCGCATAATTAATAGAGGAAGAACTATCGATATCTGAATTTGCAAAGGTGGATTGGCTTCTTATTGCTTTTATCATATTTTTCAATAGCTCATTTTTAATACCACATATCTAATAGCTCATGTTTATTGAATCCAGCTTGAATGGTGATCAAAGAGATAAATATTTTAAATGTCTACTTGGAGGCTACAATTAAGAATCAGAGGCCGAAGATGGCAGTGAGGACCTACTTCCGGGTAAGGCCTCAGCGGAAGAGCCGCTATCGGATATGTGAACTGCAGACTGAAGGAGAAAGAGAGGGCGATGATGGGTCCGACGTGAAGCTAATTTCTAAATAATGATTACAGTTAAAATGGTATATCTTATTATTTGGTATAGTAACAAAAAAGCTAAAGAATTGTATCATAATTATGACGAGAAGAATCCAAATTTGCAACAATTGTGGATGCCAGTAACTATACCGGAAATGTATGAATTGAGCGGGGTTCTTATTTGTTCTGGCTTTAATAATTCAAATGTAGATCATACAACTTGACACACCCTCGCTCGCGACGCTGCTGTTGGAGAGTCTTGGCGAAGTCACAAATGGCTCCATCTAATATATTAATACAGAATATAATAAACACCGGAAATTTAATTCTCGGGCGCCAGGTCAATTTATGGTTACTGCACGTTGGAACTGTTCCCTTTCTTCCACCGGTCCTCAGTGGACTCAGTGATGGCATTGCTAGCTATGTACGTAAGTAGTCCAGGAGATCGTGTTCTTGTAGGCAGCTGAAAAAGATTCTGCTAATTAATGCAACATTATTAACGATTTTACAAAACAGTGTATTCATAGAAAATACAAACAAAGAAACAAATATAAATGCAAAGTTAAATGTCAATAAACATATGTCAAATCAAATCAATAACGCATAAATGGTGGCTCGCGAATGTACAATAGCTTTAATAAATCAGTCAATACAAATGAGTATAAAGCATTACATGTAAAGCAGTGAAATGTGCGGTGATAAAATAATACCAAAATAGGAATAATGCGGGAAGTATATGAAACAAGTGTGTAATGTAACAGGGAGGCGAGGGTTTCCTTTATTTCAAAATACATCAATTTAAATCAGCAGTATCAAAAATTCCGCTATTTCTGAGTCGGATTTTTCTCTACATAGTAGCTAGTGCTAACCATGCACATATCGTTTTCATCCCATACGGTATTAACGCATTGGCGCGTAAGCAACCAGGTACCCATCGAACAGTGAGGAGTAAGCTAACACACATCAGTTATTTTATCGGACGCTTTTATTATCTTTACATATCAGCATAGCCTACATTCCAAACTCCTATCTAAGTACGGCAAACAACGGTAAATACGTTATATCAACAAAATACTCATGTGTGTACAACACAACAACAACAAGTAGTAGCGCAACATTATTATCTATTGCTTACAATATATGTTTAATAGACGGTGCACCGTATAAAAGCTTGTTGTTCTTTAAGAACTTTAAGAACTGGTTGTTCCAGTACAGGATTTGTGTAATTTATTTATTTAATCTATTTTAAGTAACATGTTTTGTTACAAATTGAAATGTGGGAAAGTATTTCGTACCCTCCTAATTGCGCGAAAATGAATAGTAATAGATTTCTTTCCATAATGTGCTTTATTCGATTCGACCACGTCGGTTGATACCAGATTAGATTAGAAGTACTCCTACACGTGAAATTGGGATAATGTTTAATTCAAATTTGAATAATATGTACAAGCCCACAACAAATTTAACAATAAGATGAGCAGCTTCATCCTGCTAGAGGCTACATAAAGTTTTTCAGGATAAACTTGAAATGATCGTAAAGAAATCATTGAGCTGGATTTGTTAAATAACTTGCAGCATCGATCAGTAGAAGTGGCAGAAATATTACCATGAATAATTATTTTACCTCTTGGTAAAGTGTTATTGTCATGGAATTAACTATTGTTAGTACTCTGAGAAAAAATAAATATTACAAAGAAAATGGCTTCCCATAAATATAGTGAAGAATATTCTAGTCTCTGTGGTTTACACGAACATGTTGCACTTTGTTCATATGTGCCAAAGAAACCGAAACATGGAATTTTACTATCGACTATGCATTTTGATATTGTTGTAAAGAAAAAGCCTCATATGATCATTTTTTATAATGAATACAAAAATGGCGTAGATTCAATGGATAAATTGATGAGCCAATACTCTGCATAGAGTCTGCTATGTTTGTCAATATCTGATACACAATCGCTCATGCTCCACAATCGCTCTTGCTCCAATCTTTTTAAAAGATTGGTCCATATATTGGTCCATTATAAGTCTATATATATATATAAGTCCTTTTAACAATCTTATATTCTTTTAGCGAGGAACAGATTTTGTCAAATCTATTTTATTAATTTA
Organism: Adranes taylori; assembly: GCA_009867245.2. NCBI lineage: Eukaryota > Metazoa > Arthropoda > Insecta > Coleoptera > Staphylinidae > Adranes > Adranes taylori. The sequence continues at coordinate 19,203 of WYDF02243635.1, forward strand.
CGGTTTGGGATCTTTATTAAATTGCATTTAAATATTCCATTTGATAACTAGGTAGTAAGCAGTTACAGAAGAAGAAAGGTAAAAGAGGAAATAGAAATAATAAGGAACAAGAGAAGTGTGTCAACAGAGGGTGCAATACGAAACTATGTATGGAATTTGTTTAAGCGAGAATGCAATAGGGGTAATAGTGAGAGGTTTTAACGAAATATGGAAATGATAGAATGTGGTTCCTCAAAAGTGGCATCTCCCCTTTATTGCCGGTAAATAAAAAAGGGAATAGAATGGAAGTAGAAAGTTGCAGGTTGATTATGAATGGAATTTATAGGATGTTTGCCAGGATTGTCAATAAAATGATTATGGAATACATAAAGAGAAACAATATTGTTGGTAGGTCACAAAATTGATACATGGAAGGTACATGGTTTATAGATTATAGATAATATTGTTATAGTGAATTATTTTAAAAAAAACCTTAAGGTTGAGCAAGGTAGGAAACAATACCTGACATTTTTTTACATTAAGGCAGCACACATTTGACAATATTCAAAGGAATATTCTATGGAAAATGATGACAGGAGTTGGTTTGACTGATATGGTTATAAGGGTTGTGAAAGAGTTATATGCAGGAACGAAAGTGAGAAAAAGGGTTGGTAAGAATGTGTCGGAATGGTGAGAAATGGAGAAAGGAATGAAATTGCTGGTATGATTGTTGGTGTGCTAGGTCAACGGCGTGCGGAAATAGTGAAGAATGCATGCTGGCAGTTTAAAAGTTGGAATAAGGCCTTTGCAAAACTAGCGAAATATGAAAGGAAAATAATGTAGTATCAATGGATAGAATTGTAAAAAATGTGTACTGGAAAATCTGGAATGATGGAAGAAAAGGGGTGAAAGTCGGTGAATGGGAAGGCGATAGAAATAAAGCATACGAAAAAATAGGATGTTAGAGTGAAAGATGTCGAGTGAAGATTTTCAGATGTGTGATGAGATTGAAGGTATATATGAGGTTGAAGTAAGAATGAATGACATAGAAATGCAACAAATATTGGTGAGGTTCAGGAGTAGTAGATACAAAAAGGGATATGAAATACGGATGGTATACTTACTGACATCCAAACTGACGTCAAAATGGAGCAAAAAAGGATGATTGCTAGATTTAGGTGTGGTAGTGAGGAGAGAGGAATTAGAGTTTGGATGAAAGGGGAAAAGAGAGAAGATAAATGTGCCGAATATGTGGTGTATGTAAGAAAAAGTAGGAACATTGGACAAATGAATGTACGGGAATTAAATTGAGTGAGGAAGAGTGCAGATTACTGAAAAATGTAGGATTGTGTTTAGAAGGGGCTATAGATGGAAAATGCATCATATGGAAAATAATCAAGAGATAAAGGGTAAGGGGGTAAAGAGGAATGGCAGGTTGATTTTGAGCTCCCTGGCTCTCTAAAGCCATATTGAGGAAGGAAAAAGAAGAACAAGAAAATAAAAAATTTTATGTTATTATTTTATTGTGGTTTATTTTTCTTTTATTTTTTTTTTAATTATTAAGAGTTATATGTTCAGAGTATGTAATCGAATTATGCCAAAGAAGGTTTATA
>WYDF02243746.1:0-20792 GCA_009867245.2 Adranes taylori
GGGGGGGGGGGAAAGAGGGATTGGATATGGAAAGGATTGGAGTGAAATATATGAAAAGGTTATTGGGTTTAGAAAGTTGTACACGTATAGCCATTGTACTACAAGAGGTCAGTGATGAAAAGTTTGGGTAAAAGGTGTCAAAACATTAGTAAAGTTTGAAAAAATGTTATGATTGGAGACGATGAAAGAATTGTGAGAAATGTCTATATAGATCTAATGAAGAAGATGGAAAAAGGAGAAGAGGGAAGTTAATGGGTGAAAGAGCTTATAAAGATGTATGCGAGGTGCGAATGGCCAATGAGTGAATGGTCCCATAGGGTGGCAGGTGATGTGAAGTGGTTATAGAACGAGCGTTGATGGATGTAGAGAATCAAGAGAGAAATGTGAGCTTAAGAGAGAGCAAATATAACGGAAGATATGATAAAATCAAGGTAATAGGCACTATGCCAAGGTACATGGAGAATGGGAGAAGTATGAAAAAAAAACATGATTGCTACATTTAGATGCGCGAATGAGGAAAGGAAGAACATGTATTGATAGAATGAGGATGAAAAGAGATGTAGGCTGTGCGGTTATGGGGAGAATTCGTGAGAACATTGGATAGGTGAATGTAAAGATTTGAGGTTAGAAAGTGTGCAGAGAATGGAACAGGTGAGCTAGAATATATATATGTATGGGACAAAGAGGGGAGGCCCTTTAGACATTTTAATTATGTATGTAAGCACCTTAAGTTATAGTGAAAAGCTGTATAACAAAATATGGGTGGTGTGGATGTTTTTACATTAATTTGCTAATATTTAAATACAAGCTGAACCGAAAACCTGCACTGAACCGAAACGAAATTTTTTCTTTGCCGAACCGGAACGAAAACAATAACGGGACGGGTCCTCAGTTCTGATACAGAATCAAATGCAATGCCCTCCGAAAAAAAAATAACCAAGATAAATACAAACGCACACTTCCAATTGTGGTAGGTCAGAACAGAACGACACGCCCAGAACAGAATAGTTCTTTATCAAGTGGAAAAACCCAAAATCTCAAATTTAATTTTTATTTCTCATGAAAATTTAACAATTAACATTAGAACAGCAAAATAAAATTATTACGTGCATAGTTATTTGCATCGTTTGAATAATAAAAGAAGTTTTGTCCGCTTTCAGTATTGTAAAATATTCGAAGATACACTAATCGGCACTGAAAATATCTAAAGGAAACGGAAACGCCAACGTTAAGATACAGTAACGGATTTTGAGATTAATTTTATGTACACGAAGGGAATGACGATGGCAAATAATTGTATTAATTAAAAAAAAAAACGAAAAACAGTTAGAACTAAATTATCTTTATAATAAAAAAGCCAATTAACGAAGAAAAATTCGTCATATTATTTAATAATAGAAATTCTATTACAATTACTTTTGTAATATTACAATTACAAAAGAATTAGGCATAATTGAAGTTAACATACCAAGTTTCCATAGATAAGACCAACTGCAAAACCAAGCGCGTTCGCAACTTCAACAAAACAAATTATGTCAATATCTACCACTATCTGTCCAACTCTGAGCTAAAATTGTCAAATGCTCTAACAAGTGCGATAGAGCAGTATGTACTGCTCTATCGCAGAAAAAACTGCAATGAAACACGCACTAAAACCCTGGTTAAACTTAACGATTATAAAGCTTACGCAAAAGAAAAGATACACATTGGGTCATTACAAAGCAGTGAAGATAGATGAAGCATATGCGGTATATCGAAACATGTGCAACGAAGTTAAGTCAAGAATTATGTTAGAAAAAAGGAAGTATGAGGAATCAATTCTTGGCGACAGAAAGAAATTTTTCAACTACGTTTCAAGCACCCTAAGCTCCAAAGTGAGATCACTATGTACTGACAGCCAGTCTGAAACAGCCTCTGACAGCACATTAATAGTGGAAAAATTTGTCAAGCAGGTTCTTAACGTCTACTCTCAGGAAACATATGGTCCCCTACCATACTTACCGAGAATGCCAAATTATATTGATTTAGTTGACATACAGCCGACAAGAGTACAAAAATTTTTAAACAGCCTAAAGAGAAACAGCAGTCCGGGACAGATTAACATACCAGGCGCGTTTCTCCAAAAATGCGCAAGTGCAATTTGCTCTCCATTATCTGAAGTTATGATTGACTCATTGACCAGAGGTGTAGTACCTGACGAATGGAGAAAAGCCACAATTATCCCAATCTATAAAAAGGATGATAAAACTAAAGCCAAAAACTACAGGCTAATTAAGCTAACTTCAATTCTCTGCAAATGTATAGAGAAAATAATAGCTGAAGTCATCACTACATTTTTACTTGAAAACGGCACAATTGGAGAATCGCAACAAGAATTTCTCATAGGGCGATCTGTCACAAGAAATTTGCTTTTAGCCCTAGACGAGTACACTACTAAATTTGACAAAGGTGAGTACATGGAGATCATATATCTGGATTTAGAAAAGACATTCGACACAATGCCCACTGAAAGATTACTCTACTGCCGAAGGAAAGATTACTGTACAAGCTAGATGCAATGAGAATCAGAGGTAACCTTCTAAAATGGATTCAAAGTTTCTTAACAGATCCGTACTTACTGAGTTCGCGCCGAGGGTAGTTACTCTTCAGTACACAACATTCTTAGCGGTGTACCACAGGGATCCGTTTTTGGACCTCTATTCTTTCTTTGCTACATCAGTGACATATCCATACAGATGTTAAGTAGAATTAGTCATTTTGTGAACAATATGAAGATTATTGGGTATCCGGATGATCCTAATGATAACACGCAGGGAATCCTGCTGAAAATTTACGACTGGACGCAGCTTTGGCTCTTGCCATTAAACGCTGGTAAATGTAGTCTTCCATATGAGTGCGTCCAATCCCGAAAAATGTTATGTACTTACTGGTAAACCAATGAAAGCAGTAGCATCGCCAAAGATCTTGGCATTACAATAAGCCCAAACTTGAAATGGGACGAGCATATAAACGGAATTGTAAAGAAAGCTAATTCTTTAATAGACATAACGAAGAAAACATTTTCCAATATAACATCTAATGCTTTTTTAACTATTTACAAATCATATATTCGCCCTATATTGGAAGATGGTCACTTGATCTGGAATCCATACTTCATGAGACATCCATCTTTCTAGAACGTATACAGAGAAGAGCAACCAAACTACCAGCTGAGATTAGGAATCTATCACACGAAGAGAGATTAGCGTTCCTGAAGCTTCCGTCCCTAGTAGAACGAAGAATTCGCAGAGACCTGATAGAAACCTATAAGATATTAAACGGTTACTACAGCTGTAATTTAGAGTGAATATTCAGGAGGAACACAAACACACGCTTGCGTGACCACAGCCTTAAACTAAGAACTGAACTCTGTCGACGCAATCCAAGGAAACACTTTATCACCAACAGAATAGTACCACATTGAAACTCTTTGCCAGAAGACGTTGTTAATGCCATATCGAAACACAAGTTTAAGAACGGACTGGACTGTATACAGTGCGCAATTAATAGAATATTGCAGCTCTCATCAACGCTGATGCATCCGCTATAATAAAAATACTAATACTAATATATCATAATGCAAGAAATTTATTCTTCGGTATATGTTAAAAATATCTTTGTAAATAAAAATTATATTGTAAATACAAAATTTTTTTATTTGAAACTAAATTTAACAAAATTAGAATTCTTAACAGTACTGATAGGTATCTGCAATAAATTTATATGAATAAATGTACCCGGTTTCAAAATAACTTATTTATTTATGGTTTCCAGACCAAAAGAAAATTATGGAATTTCATTGTTAAAATCTTAAATAGAAAGTCTAAAAAATATGTACAAATTAGTATTGAATGGATTATTTAATTGAATTATTCAAATATACATAATATTAAGATCTTGCAATAATAGTAAAATCAGTGAAGCTGTAATTAGAGATATTGTCACGAAATATAAGAATAATAACAAATCATTAATAAAGATTTAAAGGATATTAGAAAAATTGTTTGCAATAAATAAATATTACTGTTTTTACTTTATGTATACTTTTTAAAGATGTGAAGATCTCAGATCAGTTTTACATCATATCTGCAAAAAAAATCATATTATTAAAATATTGATTTTTGTGTTATACTTCTATAGAGCTGTAACTACGTTAGAATCAGGTCTAGTGTCAGTCCGAACTACAGACGAAACAGATTAAATAGAAAACCTTAATAGATAAAATCGTCTTAATAAACTAGATATAAAATACTAGACTAAGCACAAAAAATATAAATATACAAGTACGAATTATGAATGCTAAATAAACGAATTATGAATGTAAAATAAAAATACATATGCTAAAATAAGGAAAATGATATATGTAAGCTTACACAGTATTGAATATAGAGAAAAACAGGATCATGAAAAATATAAATAATATATAAATTAATAAAAGAAAAATAATAATTATATTAAGAAATTCTGTTTACTAACAAATTTTCTCGTTATATTACTAAGTTTATCATTAAATATATCACACTCGACTAAATTATTGATATTTAAACACATTGTCGCTGTAGGAGAACATGATGTTTAACACGTTATGCGCCTTATCGATGACTATAATTTCTTTATAAAATTGCATTATACAATTTTTTTCAAAAAACTATAATTCTCCAGTTTTACATAAAAACATTTAGCGGTCCGATGGAACCGCAATGGTATTGCTATAGCAAAAGCGGTTCGTTGCAGTGGTGCAATTTTGTGCACCTTAAAAATTGTCGTTAAACAAATCATGAGAGAGATGGTCGCTGCATAGCGTATAGAGCAGTTAAAACAAAGAAGGCATTCGATTCATCGGCTACCTCTCGATCTGCGACCTTATATTTTGTATCTTGCTTGATATATGGAATTATTCGCAGCATACAATCTGTTATGTTATTGCAAATATATATTTGTGCACCATGGCTAATGTTGTTAGTGACCGTACGAAACGTCTTCTTTTGATGACTAAAGGGTCTAACATAAGTGACCAGATTGTAACATTGGTGAAGCGGGACACCATTGACGCGGGATGGTGGGGGGGCTTGTTTAAAAAAAATAGTCTACAGCGACAAAAATTTATTATCATAACACGCAAAAATTGTATAGTAATAATTTTTTTCTTAATACCAACATACGTAAATTTACCAACATATCCGGTGGGTCGATTGTATTACAACATAGAGAATGCAGGCATTGTGCTGCTTAATAAATGTGATATATTAATTGCGCTTATGAAGTTTATAAATGGATTTGTGTGTTTGCGTGTGTATCTTCATACATATTCAGCTTTTTTAAAAATATTTGCATACGTGATAAGCAAACAAATAAATGTATTAGGTTATGCTATTTAAAATATACAAATTATAACGTTTATCCCGGTCATCAATCCTATATATGAAGGAAAAAATTGGGATTCATTGGATTGATACGATCATACACCTACTCAAAATTGATGTATTGTACGAAAAGGCCATCTATTTCTGGGGTTTCACTCAGTTATAGTTTTCTACTTTAATCTATCGCCGATCTACACACGAATTTCACCCGTGTGGCTTACGCGAACCAAAACCATTTGTCGGCGCGCATTCTTTCCAAGAATCAGGACTTTTTTTATACGCCGCGGGACAAATTGTTAAAAATCGGGACTGTCCCGCCAACGTCTGGTCTCTATAGCCTAACAGTGATGAAATAAATATTTGATCAAAACTTTTAACAAGACTGAACAAATAATCAAAGTAAAAAGATATGACGTTAAAAGTTTCCGATCAAGACTTTAATATCGAGTCATTATTATTTAGGCAGCTTTTGAATCTTCTTATTTTGTAATTGATTGGAGTAAGTTTCAGTATACATTTTTTATTGATCAAGTGCTAAACATTCATCAGTTAATTATTTGATAAATCTTAGAAATGAAAATTCATAATAAACAATTTGTCACGTAGAATTTGTAAAACATTTTGATATTCTATTCGTCAATAAGCCAATAAACTATTGCACATGAAGTGAAGGCTTATAACTTGTATCCTTTACAAGATATAGTTACCTTCATTGGCATTGTTTGTCAGATTTCACGTATAATGAAGAGGACAAACATTTGTATTCATCTGACTCAATGATAGATCCAAATTATAATCCAGATGACAGTAGTTCGAGCTCAGAAACTAACCCTGAAGCTATTTACCGAAATCGGGGCGATTTAGAGACGACGAATGAAACAGTCAATATTGGCTCCAATCTCATTCTTACAAATCCAATACTGTGACAAACAGGATGGAATAATCCAGTGGAAAACGATACTGACTTCGGAATGAATTAGCGTGATGTAGAGGGTATAAGTTCTCAATATGCAGCAGTATTAGTGAATCAAAACCCGTTTTCATTTTTTCCTATGTTTGTGGACAAAGAAATTATAGACCTTATGGTTGCGGAGATAAATCTGCCACTCAAATTCTTACTTCAGGAGAACACGTATCAGAGGGATCTCGGTTACACCAATAGTATACTACAAATAGCGAAATGATACATTTTTTAGACGTTATAGGATATATGGGTTGGTAAACATGCCCCACACGTCACCACTAGGGCAAAAATAAATTATATCGGAAAAACATCTCTAATGTTATATTACATTATAAAAAAGGTAAGACCTCTATAGATCTATCTGACCAAATTGCATCTTACAATTCGACGTTCAGAAAAACAATCAAATAGTACAGTAAAATTGCAATTGAAGTTTGCTACAAGTATCGTAAATGCTCATTGCCTTAAAAATGTATGACTAAAATCACAATCACAGAGTTTCGTGAAAGAGTATACGAACGAATGTTATTTTGACGAACAAAAAAATTATTATTCGGAAGTAAATTACTCCAAAAAATGGAAAAGAAAATTAGACCATACGTTAGATAGGAAGGAAGGACTTGCCCGAAAATAACCCTATCACGACTTGCACGAAAATAACCCTATCAACAAGAAAGAAAGAGAGAGTGAGGGAGAGAGCCGTTCCTAGAGAAGTTTGGAGGCCTGATGATAAAGTTTAACAGCGGTCCCATGGGCCCGGTATGCCGCTTAACGTGTTAATCCTAACTGCTATTAAAAATCCACACAAATCGTAATTATCATTGCAATAAACAGATTTAAGCCGGCGAAACCGCCAACAATATTTAAACTACGAACCAGAACTGTATCACCTAGTTTCATAGAGGCTAGGTATAGGGGTACAATTTATAGAAATCCAAAAATAAATATGCTATTAGTTAATTTTCCATAGTACTTTTGAAGTGTGATAACAAGTAAAGATGCTAACTTATAGTTTCTGAAAGCTCGTGGATTCTTATATTTGCATTAATGCTGATTCAGATAAATGAAATATGTAGAAAACTGAATAGTTACTAATTTAACACAAGTACTTCATCATTGTGATTAGTCCGTTCAAGAAAATTCACAAATATCTTCCATTGAGTTCTGATGACATCTAATAATTCAAAAAAATTCCGAATATTATAACTAATCAGATTATATTACTACAGTAATATTTGACAATATCAATGATATCAAATCGGATTTATAAACATGTATTATGAATTACCGTTAATAATTTCAAATTATTTGAACTTAAATCAATACTTACAGCATCAACTGGATCTGCTTCCCCTTCTGAACTAATCTCATCGCCGAATTCGATTTCTTCATCCAGATCTCCTTCGACAAATGTTATAGTATCATTGATACGCACAGTCTCAGGGAATTCACCATAAGTTTTTAGATTTCGAGCTTCATCTGGTGTGTATTTCAATATAACATCGGCCTTAGCATCTTGATAGTCCCTCAAACCTATGAGTATAATATCGCCTTGATTTATCCATACCTAGATCAAATGAAAACAAAATTCGTTTGGATTTTAGGAGTTAAACATAATTAATTTTTTAGGTAGTCTTCCAAGTCAAATTTTATATACATTGTAAAATGGTGAGCAGACTGGATTCTCATATTCCAAGATTAGTCTTACTAGTGCATAATAGATTACTTATACTGAGTATAAATTAAGATCATTACAACTTCTTTCACGATATAGTGAAGTGTTCTGCAAATAACAATATGTTATCAAATCCCAAAAGGCAATTACATAACATTTCTTCTTTAATTTTATGATCTACCAAGAAAAAACTGTCCACAACACTTTATAATAACTGCAAAGTCAAAAATAATATGAAATATTTTGATATCGACCGCAAATACTAGCAATTTAGCCTTCAAAGCCTTCTTATATCGTTTCTAGACAAAATGAAGAGCAAATGAGAGCAATGACGTACTATGATGACCTGAAGCTCCTTTCTAATTGTAAAAACCAACATTTTAGTCAGTTATAAAGTTCAATTGTAATTAGAATGACGAACAGCTTTCAATTTTTACAGTACCAGCTAGTACCGAAAATATGCTCACCTGTCCTTTTCAGTGCATTTTTAGCTCTACTATACTAACATAGATTATAAAGAACGTTATATACATACCTTTTTTCGTAATTTGCCTCTTATATGGCATAACCTTTTTGTGCCATCAAAGCACATAGCTTCTAATCTGCCATTTCCCAACATTTTTGTAACTTGTGCATACTCTTGTCCATCTTCTTTGAATACAAGTTCTCTCTTTTCAGTCTCATTCTCATTTTTTCCTCTACGCCTGTTTTTACCTCCCTTACCTGAAATAAAAGCGTTTTCCAACCATTATTACGGATAAAATTGATATAAAATTTAATAATTTGTCAGAACATGAATTCTTACCTTTATTTTTCGGCATTTTGTTAGATTAAGTGTGTCTCTGAATAAAATTTATAATAAAAGTCTAATTAGAATAAAATACTATTAAAATTTTTGTGATTTTTGACATAAATGACTATTCATAGAGGTGTTGAAAAGAGAAAATGGAATGAAATGACAGAAATTGAGAGGAACGAGCACATGCGCATGTCAAAAATGACAGCTAAAAAACATTGCGCCATCTGTCTCCGTATTACTCATTGTTAACTGATATTTTATTTATTCGTGTCAATAATCATAATGGACGCCAAGTTAGATGGTGATGAACATCAAATACCTAGTAAACGATTAAAACTGGGCACAAATGTAACTAGTGTAAGTGAAACATCTAGCACCAGTGACTTGTCGGTTATATCATCCACTTATGGGATGCCGATCGCAGCTACTGAAGGTAATTTTTGCAAAATATGTTTACCTATAATGGACGATTTTGATGTAAAGATGGCGATTTCATAAAGAAAAGATGAATTGTGTGCGCGGTCATATTGGAGGCGTGGTTACAGGTTTAGGGCGCGAATTCGAAAATGTAAAAAATATTTTTGGGTCTCCAATTCAATCTTATTTTCATTCAAATGAATTTATCAAGAATATTTAATAAATATCACTAAACTATTTTATTTCGAAAATTATAACAATGTAACAATTATTTTATTAAAACTACTACAAACGTTAAGTAATTTTTTAATTTGCCTTTTACCTGTTCAGTTACTTTTATTCGAATCGTTCGAACAAAATTCGACAAAACTTTTTAAAAGGAAAAAACATTATCACCAGAATTACAAATAAACGCATTAACATTGTTTCAATATTATTTTTCGCGACTTGATTTTATCGTTTCTGTATATTTTTACTAATAGATTGTGCTACATGAATATAAAACTGATTGTGTTGCTTTCATCACCTTGCATAAATATCTGCAGTGCGAAGGGTTGCATATAAGATAAATTTGATGTGTTCACTAATATGGCCCATAGACTATCCAAGTTTTATATGTTCAATTACAGTTTCGACAAAAATAAGTTTAAGAAAAAGTAAATTACATTTAGAGCATCTCAAACACTTTTGTTTTAGGGGGTCTCTCACATGTACTTTGAAAGTAATTATTAATGAATATAATGTGTTCCAGTAGTATAGTAAAACAAATTTTCGGGGACTAGGGCCCCTTTCCTAGTAAAAACCAACTGATTCCTTTATAAGTATTCATGTAAAATTTAGCCTTATTCAGCACGCTATTATCAATTATAGACAAATATCTGATTAAGTTTGTAACATATTTTCAACATTTATCTCAACCCATTGCATTTTTTAAAAATTTTGATAAATAATTTTCTTTATTAAAACAATGCAAAAGAGGTTAGTTCTTTTCTATTGTTCTATCCTTTTTTCTGATAAGCACTGTTGATATTTAGAAATGGCCGAGAAAGTGAGAGACGCATACAAATTATACCAGGTAGATTAGCTGACACTGAAAAAATTAATTAGGTAAAATATAAAGCACGTGCATTGCAACCGAATAAGTGATAAATTTTGGCCATATGCTGAATAATCTTTCTTTTGTCTTAAAAAATTTGTCTCTAGGGCAAAGGAATGCTGAATGAAGCTAGATTTTTTTTCTGATTTTGTTTTCACAATGATATTAAGTTGACGTGCAAATTTTCTTATCCATAAATTTTGAAAGATAAAACCTTGAAATTGCTTATATATTATATAATGAGAACATGCAATAGTATTACTTAAAACATAGATAACTATTTATTAATAATTGAGGAGAATCAATTTTTAAAGCACCTATTGATGACATGTTCCCAAAAATTCCAAATTCTTAAAAAGCCTGACAGGACAGATGCGCATTTATAGCATTAGGCGGAGCCGTTTTCAGTACCCTCTTTTTATAGTGCATCCATCATCAAACGACTTAAATGACTGCACCACGTCTGGCCCCCTTAAGCTATTTTCAAATTTTCTAGTAACGTTACATTTGCAACAATTACAGAGTTCTAACAGGTAGATGAAATTGACAACCCAATTGAGACGAAACAGTAGGTGCTTATAAGAACTTTAACAATCAAAGCATCTTAATATCAACCCCTGCTTAATTCATCTCTAATCTAGCTTAACACCCTCTAAAATAAAAAAATCCGTTTTGATTGTTGAAGAGAATAAAAAACTGTTTCGTCTCAATTGGGTTGTCAATTTCGTCTACCTCTTAGAACTTTGTAACTGTTACAAATGTAACGTTAATAGAAAATTTGTAAATAGCTTAAGTCGGTCAGACGTGGTGCAGTTATCTGAGTCGTTAGACTGCCCTTATAAAAAGAGGGTACTGAAGACGGATACGCCTAATGTTAGAAATTCGCATCTGTCCTGTCTGGATTTTTAAGCTATTTGGGTGTTAAATGTAACCAATATGTGCTTTAAAAATTGATTAACTCATAATTATTAATGGTTATATATTGTTAATAGTATTGTTGAAATAATGTTTTGACGGTTGCTAACGTTTAATAGTCGTCAAACTTAAGGTAGATGCGTAGAATTCGTAATCTAATAATTGTTTCTTAAAACTTCATAATTTTGTTTAATTATAGGAGTATAAAGGAAGAAGGTCTTTATCCAAACTTTTCTATTTTATTCAGAGCTGAGATATTTGAATTTTCTCTACCAGAACTTAACTTTTTTACTATATTAGTACATTTTAATTATATAAGTATTCAGTTTTAGAATTTTTTTAAAAATTAATTAGATAATTAGTTTTGTGATCTAATTTTTTTTAAATCCATGATTAAATATAAAATAAAAATACATAACACATGCAAACACGTCAAATTGTAGAATATAATTATATGTAGCTAAACTATTTTCGATGGTTAGTAATAATTCTGTTTGTGATGCATCAGATGTCGCTATTTGCTCGTCAACTTTACATTCTAAGAAATTGGTAGTTGATGCACCGATTGAAGATAGAAATCGACCAACACACTCGGCGACCCCAGGTATTCTGGTGTTCCATAATAACGATGACAACAATATTACTACCACGACAGATGATACCGATTTATCATTGGACGACGATAGGTTAAGTATAAGAGGTAAACTAACGTCTTCATATCTTCTATTCAAATAATTAATTCTATAAAGTATAGGTCTAAATAATTTTTAACGCTAGTGGTTGGCTTCCTAAGACATTCAGTCTTTATTTTTATTATTATTATTCAGCTAAAAGCTGATTAGATTTGACAACATAGGAGTCACTTAAAATCACTATCTATTGTCTAGATCGGGTAGAGTCTAATCTGCTTTTAAAAACATTTTTGGTAGGCGCACACCAAGTTCCAGGCGGTAACCACTCTCTTATAAAGTACACGTGGGCGAGAGTCTTATGCATGTCTTTTACTAAGGAGTTTATACGGATGTCCACGCAGATGTAAGTTGGGATTACTCTTGAATAAATTCAAGAGTTCGCATTTGTAGTGCCTATTTAATATTTGGTAAGTCTCAATGAGATTGTCCCGTTGCCTTCGGTCGCGCAGTGGACTTATGTTCAGTGATTTTAGACGTTGCGAATATTCTAGGTTTCTTATTGTGTGGGAAAGCGTCGTAGCTCTTCTCTGGTTTTTTCCAATAGGTCGACATTCTTGGTGAAGTAGGGATTCCAGATTGTATACGCATATTCAAGCCTAGGTATAATGTAGGTCTTGTAGATAACTACGAATACTTCAACCGAGATATGCTGAAAAGCCTTTCTAGTCGTATAAATGTACGAATTTGCGCATTTAACTATGCTCTTTCCCACTTTCCCACAACAGCTTGAAGTGGGATATGCTCGTCCCACTTCAAGCTGTTGTTTATGGTATCTCCTAGATCTTTCTGGCTGGTGATGGGTTTCAGCTGCGTTTCCTAGATTGTATAGACTTTATATGTGTTGTTTTTACCTAGGTGTAGAACTGCACACTTTGTCAAATTTAAGGGCAGGTGCCATAATTTCGACCATAATAATATTGAGTTGATATCCCGTTGCAAATGATTCTGATTCTGGCTAGGACATCCATACAACTTCGTGTCATCAGCGAAGAGACTAAACTTGCATCTAATATCATGCCACAGATCTCTTATGCAACATAGAAATAATAGAGGGCCCAGTACAGAGCCTTGAGGTACGCCTGGGGCCTCTGTGTGTTCCGTAGAGAGCGCGACTCTGATTCGAACTTGCTAACTACGATTCGTCAAAAAGCTTTTAATCCATTTTATTAAATCACCTTGGATACCTATAAGTTCGAGTTTATATATCAGACGCGCTATATCAGGCACTTTGTCGCAAGCCTTTGCAAAATCAAAGTTTATGAAATCACCTTCACCTTTATCAATTTTCAGAGACTCTTGATCATTATTTGGCTTGGTTTATATCATTCTTAGTTTGGCATTCAATCAAGGCCGCATCATGCGGAGGACACCCGGTACCCGGGAGGGGGGGGGGGGTCTTGGGGAGCGGCAAGTAATTGACTAGGAATACTAATTGTCCTTAAATTTGGCTCTTTAGGGGCGCCAAATTTTGTCTGGCACCCCAGATGTCTCACTAAGTATGCTAGTGTTACGTTTGATACTTTATCGCTCTTGCTTTTGTAGGGGGTTAACTTGTTGGCATTTGGTTATTCCACTTGGGGTTACATCGGGGTTTAATGGAAAATACACGCACGATTATCCCGGTGTGGTAAGGTGTACTACATTACGTGAGTATAAGTATACATTACGTGTTTGCAAACAGTTTAGTTTTATTTTAAATGACATCTCTAAATTACCACCTAGATCTGCCATTGGCTTTAGGATTTATCAGCAGTGGCGGAACTTAAAATTTGGCAAATTCCATTATTACCATTATAAATATTATTACCATTATAAATAAATTACTATTATAAATACGATGACTTCTTACAAAAATTGAGGGTACTCAAAATTCTTATTTTCCAATTATATTTCGTACATGCATGCATTTATTTTATTATATTTTGAATTTAATAGGAACTACAGAGGAATTAGATGATGATATTGACGACGATGATGGGACAGCTTCAACCTTAAGCGAGTTAAGTGGATTGAGTGATTTATCCGGACAGAATTGGAAACCTATATTGGGTAGTATGACATGGGTAAGTTTATTCAGTTACTAGTAGTTTTTAATAATTGGTACGTATCTTATTTATTTTCTGATAAACGGTTACAAATCAAACAAGACAAACATCGGAGAAAATGGAATTAAGTAAATTAAAAGCACGTATGAAATTGTGACATTTGCAGAATTTCGGGACTATTGATTAGTAAGTAAGTAGGTGTTAATTTCGAAAATTATAAGAATTAGTTGTAAAAATTGAGACAAGGTGGGCACGTGTTTCTAGCATAGGTTATAGCTGGTATGAACACCTTTTTTTATTCCAAATATATAGGCGTAAGGTCTCATTGCATCGAACTACGAATCCGATACTCAACCGTTACGCTATTCATAGCTTAACCGTTACGCTATTCATACTCGTATCGGATTCGTAGTTCGATGAAATGAAACCCTATGTTTGGAATAAAAAAAGACGTTGATAACAGCTATACCCTATGCTAGAAACACGTGTCCAATTTTTACAATTAAATCTTATAATTTTCGAAATTAACACATACTTCCTTAAAAATTTGTCTTACCGCGAAAGGTAAATACTACTTACATTTTTAATTATTAATTAGTAATTCTAAGGTGTAGGTGCCAACGTGTGTGAAGGATAATTTTTTTCTTCTATCTTATATAATCAATTCTTGCTAAATGTTCAACAAGCAGTTAAGTCTGATCCAACATTTGTTTTTGAACTACATTCAGAATAAAGAACTGGTACGAGAATGCCCGACAAAATGAACAGAGGGAGTCAAATTTTAGATACACCGCAAAATATTGTTGAAGCTTTTGCTGAATATTTCAAGAAAGTATATAGTCCAAAATCTAATTGTAGCTATAATTCCTTGGGTTTGATCGCATTTCTACCTTGCATTAGCCTAAATTATGTTGATGAGCTTCAAGTAATATCTGCAACCAGACAATTCAAAAACCGAGTTTATTGATTAAGGAATGTGTAAACGTTCTATCACATCCTCTGACTCTCATTTTTAATCTGTCGCTAGAAACATCGACCTTTCCGGAGATCTGGAAGCTACTTAAAATATGTCCTATTCATAAATCTGCCGATATAGATGTAATCGAAAACTACAGACCGATATCAATTATTAATAATTTTAATAAACTTATTTAAATGATGCTGTATAATCATATGTATTCAGCAAAAAAGAAATTATGTCTCACCTTATCAGCATGGATTTCTGAAGGATCGATCAACTAATTTCAGTTTAACGTCAATCAATCCATTCATTTCTAATGTCATAGATTAAAGGGGTCAGGTTGACGTTATATACACGGATCTATCAAAGGAATTTGATCATATTGGTCATAACCTATTGTTGAACAAATTAAATGCTTTTGGTTTTAGTAACAAGTTACCAGCTGTGTTCGAGTTATATTTGGATAAAAGAATGCAATACGTTTACTACAATGATCATAAATCAAATATATTTCAAGCATCTTCTGTTGATCAAAAAGCTCTAATTTAGCTCCCTTACTTTTTATTTTGTTTATCAATGATCAATTAATAAACTTAATTATTATTATACTCATTAAGAGTACAACTCAGAATAATATTTAATTTAATATAATGGATTCTAAATTAATATACAATTATTATTTGTGTTTTTGAAAAAATAACCACACTCAAAGACTAATCTCATTAATGTCATTGATTGTGAAAAGCCAATCTATGCTGATGACTTAATTTTTTTTTGTTCTATTAGGAACTCCAATGATTGTGTTTTGCTACAAAGGCAGCTTGATCAGGTCCACGAATTGTGTCTGCGTAATAAATTGAGAAGGAATCTAAATGCAAAATTCTCTCATACCAGGCAAAAATCTCCGATAAGTTTTGATTACACTATGGATGATCAATCTTTAAGTCGGTGTTCTACCATCAAGCTTTTTGGAGTAATATTTGATAGTGATTTGTTTTATCGTTCAATGAACATATAATTTATGTTAAATCTGTAGCATTCAGAATTTTGTGTTTTATCATCAGAAATTGTAGAACATTTGATGTAAATTCGGTTAAGATTTTATATTTTTCGCTCGTGAGAAGCAGACTTGAGTATGGTTCTATTATTTGGAGTCCCTTTTATGTTAAATATAATATAAACAGTTATTAGAAGCTGTGCAGCGAAAATTCTTGAAATATCTTTATTTCAAAAAGTTTTCAATATACCCATAACTACAATCCCGTAACTAGAACGGAACTACAATCGTACTTTATGGTGTACCGAATTCCACATGATTGATTTCGAAACTCGTAGAATAATGAATAACATAACTTTTCTTTACAAATTAGTACATAATCAAATAGATTGTCCACAATTTCTTCACTTGATTAATATTCGAATTCATGGGCTTACCGCCAGAAGTGATAATACATTTTATATACATTCAGTAAATTCAAACTTAGCCCTTAAGTCACCAATTTATAGAATGTGCAATTCATTTAATAGCGTATCTGATGAAATTGATATTTTTTACAACACATTGATTGCAGTTAGGCATTATTCAGCTGCCCTTTTTAGTGCTCTTGTGTATAATTATAATTAAGTAGCTACTTAGTTGTTTTAACTTATTGAATGTATTTTTCATATTTATACAATGTATGTTTCATTTTTCTTTTTTTTTTCACTCGTTTTTTCCTCTCTCAATTAAGTTAATTTTATTATATTTTTAAGTTCATGTATCTTAACTCTGTTATTGGATTGTTTCGTTGAGTTAATGAAGCACTATTAATTATCTTCTTTAAGAGCATGGTGGTTTATAAACTTGCGTTGGATAGATTCTAAACGATTAATGTGAATATTATAAAATATATTTCTTATTATTGAGCAGTTTTTATTGAAAGATTTGTTAAGGAAAAATTTGTCTAAACCGGTACAAATCGCTCACTGGTATCTAGGTTTCACATTTTTAGAGAAAGTTTATTTTGTTAAAAAATTTAGCAAACAAAATTTGAATATTCTCATCTTGCTAGTGTGGAGAGTGTGCACATCTACCTAAAACTGACATGATGGAGATCGATAAGAAATAGTTCTCACGGCACTGTAACTTTATTTATACCGAAGATGTCGAATTTACCACTAAGTGGTAAATAACGAAGTAAATATTCTCCCAATTGATCTTATCATGAATTACTACAAAGTAACGATTGTCTCAACCAATACATTGAAGTTGATTCAATTAAATGATGCTATTCAAGAAATGAAGGAACCAAAATCGTAGGAAGTGTAATGTTTGCGGGGAATGTTCGTTATCAGAATAAACACTCTAATGTAAAGGTACTATAATTGTGGCTACTTGTTTGATTGAAATTAAAATTACAGGTGTTAAGTTTGCATGACTTCGAGTTAACCTAGACCAATTCGCATTGTGTTCCCGGGAGAGAACTATACGCATCAAATCATTAAAAAATCTCAGATCTTCAAAACTTTCTCTATGTATTAAAACATCTACATTGGATTTCATAATACTTCAAATCAAATGGACGTTTATCATATCTTAAAGAGAGAATTCGATGAATCCAAAAGGAATGGAGAAGAAAATCTTATTTTAAGCACAGCTTAGGTATGTTTAGAATTGTGAGACAGCATTGAGTATTAAATCTCGACGAAAACTTTTAACCATTTCGAAAACTTCGACGAAATGTTTAAGCTACTATTATAAAATTTTTAGGGGACTGCTGACAAAGTTGTATCAGTGTTTTATTGTACCATTGTTTTTATACATAAAACAATAAGCAGCAAACAATAACCTTAGTAAACGAACAAACCAACCTCACCCTTTTTTCAACTATTCATAGAATAACCCCATCGTACAAAAATAATTTACGTATTACGTAACAAAGTTATAGCAAATGCATAATCATTTCTACCTAATCAGTCTTATTTGGAAATTGCATTTGTCAACATGCATGTGTAATTTACTAAGTTTATTTCCAAATATTTAAGCGGTTTGAAGATGCCTCCAAAGGGTTGAAAATATACTTACAATCTAACCATTGTTCTATAAGTGGTAAATAACGAAGTGAATATTCTTCCAATTGATGAATTTATCATTGGTTTTGCGATTCCAACTGACCAACCCTGTTTAATATCTCCATTAACTTTTTTACAGATCCAGAAACAGATGCAAACGGGTGCAAATCCGCGCACACTTTTAGTTAATTTGGGTATCGATATGCATCAGATTCCACAATACGTTGACGATGTTACGTTGTGGAAGCTCTTAGTTAATATGCTTTCAGAACCGCCAAGAAGGCATAAATTAAGGTAAACAATGATAAACAGTTTTTTCTCCATTTTTTTTAATTGCTTATGATTAGACATAGACATATTTATTTGCCACTGTACAGTTTAAGTCAAATTACAAACAATGCATAATAATATAATGTACACAGTGTCTCTTGAGGTATCAAATATCAGATATTACGAAATTCAATTTTTCTATGTTGTAATATGATCTTTCACCAAATATGTTCTTAAGTTCTGTTTAAACGCCTTGAAGCTGAGGTTCTTCCAGTTGGTAGAACACGTTTTATATTCTTTATATCCACGTCTCAGATATTGGGTAGCCACTAATCGAACGCTGGGAATTTGTATATTGTGTTTATTACGGGTGTTATGCGGATGAATATCTTTTCATCTTACGTATTCTGCTTTGTATTTCTGATACACCTTCTATAGCTCTCACCATTTTTTTTTGGTACTAATAGAATTTCTTTTTAATGTGCTGTGTGGCCCCATATTTTTATTCCACAAGAAAGTATGATGGTGAACATTGCATAGTAAGTGCTTAGCGCGGCTCTTTTACCAGTTGTCTTGGCTATTCTTCTAACTGTGTACGTTGATAACATTTGACTGAGTAGATCCACGTGGTTATGCCAAGGTAGTGTTGCATCTATTTGTATTCCAAGAATCTTTATACTTTCATGAGTTTCTATCTTCCTATCCATTACAAAACTTATTACCGTCCTCGTTAACTATTAGTTCATTATTATTGAACCATTCGTTTACTACCTTCGAATTGTTTTTTTAAACTTTACTGCACTAGCTTCTCAGTTTCCCCTGCTACTGAAAAAGTAGTATCATTTGCGTACAATACTGAATGAATACAACTGTATTTTAGTAGATTATTAAAGAAAATTATGAAGAATAAATGACCCAAAATAGAGCCTTGTAGTATTCCCCTTGTAATACATTTTAGCCCGCTAATAGTTCCGGCTTTATAAACTGCTTGTTTTCTGTTCGTTAAATAAGTTGTAGTGCAACACCTCTGATGTAGTAAAATTCCATTTTTCCTGAGAACAATTTATGTGACATTAAATCAAAGGCTTTGCTTAAGTCATAGAGCTGAGACGTACATCTTTTTTGTTTCTCTTTGCGTATGAATTCCTTTACTGAGTGCGTAGGAGACGTAGTGCTTAAATTTTCGCGGAATGCAAGTTGTGTCGTAGATAGATATCCATTTTTATCTTTCTATGTTTTGGGATTTTTTCTATTTCACCTTAGTACGTCTCTTATATTGAAATTAGTGCAATCCTTTAATACACAATTCAAAGAGGAGGTCATAAGGGACAATTTTTCATATAAAAAATGGCGGAAATGCGCAAAAGTTTTTCGCGCCAAATTCTCTCAAAAATTTAGTGCTCAAACTTTGAGGCTGAAGTTTTGTATACATATAATACCTTGTACTCTGCATAAAAAAATGTCACACGTTGTCAGGTCTTACATAACGCGACGTTGCGCGTTCAATGTTTTTCAAACTTTTCAGTATATACAGGAACTATGAAAGATAGGACGTTCGAATAAACTTTATTGTATAGCTACCAAAAGCACCTTAGATTTTATTTTAAACATATTTTTTTCTAAAATTAAAATTTAACATATATACAGGATGTTCATTTTCAGCGTCCATTTTCTCAGAAACTAGACATGTAATTTTGATTAAATTTTTTGCGTTGAAAGTTCCTTCAATACTAAAGGGATATGCAAAATATAAAAAATCGTACACGTAATCTTGGGAGCAATGTGTACCGAAATTTTCTTTAATTTTAAGTGATTAAACGAGTTTAAAAATACCCACGATTAAACATCGGGAACTGTTCTTTTAGAAATTAGCCGAAAAAGAGTCAAGAGCAGTCGTATGCCGTGGCAAATCGGACAGCAGAGCTGTCCGTGCCGTAGGTAAATATGGGGGCCGGGGGATTCATGGGTAGGGATTTATAGGGTAGACTAATGTTATTTAGTTTACCGTAGAAAGATATAACAAAACGTAGGACTTCCAGTATATGAAAAAAGTGGTGGCGATTACATCCACGAATTTTTATTTAAAAAATACTATTCTGATTGCCAGAATTTTTTCTAATATTTTTTTAGAAGGCTGGAAAAATTGATACTGGTCTATAATTCTCGCATTTTGTCACTTTTTTTTGTATCTGCATTTTGTCACAGTATTCTTCTTGGTATAAATTGGTTTTGTTACCCATTCATTGCCCTTTTCGTTTGTTTGTATTTTTATTGTCTGTGGTTTGTGATCACTAATAGTAAATGATAAAGCCTTGGCTCCGAAAATTCTTTTGTGTTTTAAAAATGTTTTTAATTCTGTTAACTTGCAAATATTTGTTGATTCATTTATAGTTTGTTTTATGTTATAGGTATTGAGAAGATTTATAACCTCTTTTTTGGGTTTATTCTGCGTTAGAAAGTTTACATTAAAGTCGCCAGTTAGGATTATTTTTGTATCTAAATCAA
>WYDF02243857.1:0-20791 GCA_009867245.2 Adranes taylori
CTTACAAGTAAAAGTGTATAAATAAGCATTATAAAATAAAAAAATATTATTATTGTTGGTTCAGCTTCTTTATATTGAGGGGAGAGGGCCCATCCGATGAATTTGCCACGGGCCTCGAACGGTATAGTTACGCCACTGCCACGTGTAATGGGGTTGAAAATTAAGAACACCACGGAAACAAATATTTAAAATGTACTTGATAGTATTTTTTTACACGTAATATCTAATTTTTTGCTAGATATTTTATTAATTTTATGTCGTCACATATTAAGGAAAATCCTGCAGAGTTAGCGTATTTATGTTTTTATAGTTACTGGCTCTAATAAACATTTGAAAAATGTGATCATATTTATGCAGACCATTTGATAAGATCGAATATAATTTTGATGTGTTTTAAGGATCCTGTATGTCTAAAAATATTTTTAAAAAGTATTCGCTGCTGGTCTACAGAATGTTATTACAATAGAAGTTAGAGAATATATGCCCATTTTACATAAAAGTTTGTGGCGTCGATGCACGTTTCGTTGTTTTTGTTAATTATGCCTTCAGTATGTTTATGTTTATCATTTAATCAATTTAAATTACTTTTGTTCTGCTTTAATGATAATAAAATTTTAGTAGTCATGCAATTTGAATTTCAGAGTAGATTAGTTATGTGTTTCGCTAAAGTAGAAGGTGTCTCAAATGTTTACAGCAAGCAAGCGCTAACGAAAAGTAAGAAAAAAAAACAGCGAAATACTATTGTGGTCATCGGATTTTAGTTGTAATCGCAATTAATTGCTATGTTATTCGTCGCATGCCATTATATAAAAGTGATACGGTTTTATACTTTCGTTTAAGAAGCTCGCCGGCGCCACTCTTCTGGGACAAGGAGAACAAGACGACAGATATCGATTGGTTACAAATTTACTTAGCAAGTCTTACTTAGATCAACATTTAAAGATATTCGATTAAGGGCGAGTAATTTATGCGATCAATTCAATATTGAGATGTAAATTTCATATTTACATTTCAAACTTAGTTTTTGTTTCGTAATTAATAACACAATTTAACCGATTCGTTTCATAACGTACTTATTACATTAAATATAAATGAGCTTTATGTTGGAAAACATTATATTCACTTTATATTTTCGCTTGAGCTATATTTATTTATATGTTGCAAATCTGGTAATTATTACACTACAGTCTCATTTAAACGAATTTGATGGAACCAAAGGTCTTTCAGTTTAATAAAAATTCGGTTAATCCATAATAGAATAAAAAATATATCGCATGTTAGGCATGGGGTAGGTAAAAAATTAAACAACCAAAGACATTCTTATTTTTTAAACTGGTTTAAACAACTTAAGACGAAAATTATTAAAAATTGTATTTTCCTAACAAAAGTTTAGTCCAGTTACTTTTAAGGAAATCCTTTATCTTCTTTTGCTTGGCACTTAATGACCGCTTGCGTGCCGATCGATCTCGAACTCGTTTTATCATCATCATTGCCGACATTCGTCAGAATTGTCAGAATCCTCATTACTTTGAGTAGCCCAACATGAAGCTAGCATGTCATTATCAAAAAACATTGGTGGCCCGGGTCCTCCAATCATCTTGAATCCACTCTGAAACGTCACTAATCTGTACTTCAGAGCAGCGATCCATATTCTGTGTAATCTGAAGCACGCTTGCGTCATCATTTATCTCTTTAGGTTCGGCTCCACTCTCATTCGAAGTCTCCGATATCGGAACATCTGAAGTTTCAAAGTTTCTACTATGTTTTTGCTAACGCCGTGGATGTAAAATAAAACAGATCTGCACCGCATTTCAGTTCCTCTGCTTCCAGGTGAGTAGGGACATTGTCAATGAGTAAAATCGCCTTATGAGGCAAGCCTTCGTTTTCAAAATTTTTGTCAGCAAAGGTACAAAACTTGGGAAAAACCAATCCTGAACTATATTTCATGTTATCCAAGCTGCCTTTTGGTTTGCATAGATTCCGGGGAGTGAGGTGTTTTCAACATTTTTCAGCGGCCTTGGGTTAGCCGATTTTCCAATCAAAACAAACGGTAATTTATGTGTTCCAGCGGCATTACTACAAACAAGCAGTGTAATACGCTCTTTCGTTTTATTGTCGCCTTTAGCTGCATACGCAATTTTTGAGGCCATTGTTTTATTCGATAACAATTTATAATTTAGGCCTGTTTCGTCTACGTTGTAGATTTATGCCTGTGTTCATTCCCTATCAGCAATTATTGTCTTCAACTTTGTTTTAAAAGAAACAGCAGCAACTACATTACAGTTGTTGCTGCTGCCAGGCTTTCACCAGTTATCGACAACTGCCGTACTTCATGTCGGTCTTTCCATATTGAAAACCAGCCTGCACTAGCTGTGAAATGAGAACCTCCACGTAGCTGTTTGTTTAAAATACAGGCCTACTCCGTAATTATAGGTTGCGATATAGGGACACCACGTTCTCGTTCATTCACGTTCTCCTTCAACCATATAAACAAAGCATCATCTAAGGCTTAATGCTTAGGCTTTTTTAATGTCCCCCCCCTGTTATTTAAACGGTCTTCTGAAACCATTAAAACAATATAACATCAGGGATGGCCAAACCCTATGATTTGGTACATAAACAGGTAACGAATTATACATTACTAATTAGTTGTATCCTTATACATTCCTTGAATCTAGAGTTCGCAAAATTGACCAAATTCTGTCTTGAAGTTTTAGTGTAAACGCGTATCATAAAATATGTTCGTTTTCGACACTGGTCGACACAAATTGAATGTAAAAACTTTTGGTTGAAAATTGCCAGTGCAACCTGATTATTTCTTATTCAGCGGAACGTCTTACACTGAACGTTTTTACACTTACTTAAGAATTGATGCCATATAATATACACTATTGCTCTCCTTGCCCTACACTAACTACACTACCTAAAAATATTATCAGTGTAACGTTTATGAAGCGACGTTCAAGTGAAGATAACATAAAACCTTTAAAGAAAGCATAATAATATTTTAAATATTTATTAATACGGTTTGTAGATAATTATCGTGTAAACAGTATTTGAAGAACGACCTTACGCTATGTGTAGTATATATAGTATCTTTCATATAAGACGTTGTAATGCATTAGTAATTTTATTGTAATCGCTGACGTAGTCCAAGGAATACTGCTCGAAACCGTCGTTAATAAATTTTGCATCTTGATATGTAATAATCTTGTTCTGCAAACCATACGCCATCTTAGTGGCACCGATTCCAAAGTTTCCCAGTTGTTTATTGCAAATATTTGCGAATTGGTTCAATATTTTAGCGATCTTAATGCGGTAATTATTTTTCGCTGATGCGTATTTTGCAAATATTTTAATCAATACTGCATTTAAAGGTTTAAATGCGTCAGGAACACTACTAATGGATTTTAGGAAATGTGATGCTGATTTATAAACTTGATTACTGCCTGGTTTATTACCTATGATAACAGTAGGTTTAAATGCTTTAAGTGCACCAATTGCACTTTTTATAGCAATTATTACATTGTTTATAATAAGCTGCGTAACTCCAACTACCGGATTAGCTTTCGCGTCCTGAAGAATATTTACATGTTCTGTATGAATTTTAACTATTTCATTGCAGGTGTCCTCTATAGCTACAAATACATTTTTTTGTTTTGCATCACCTAAAATATTAATTAGATCTATTAAACACATGAGGTCTATAAAAAAAGGGATCCGAGAATCCCGTACACTAGGACTTCTTAGAAGTGATAAGATGTTTGCTCTATATCAAATATATTGCCAGTATTATGCTGCTACAATACAAGCTTAAAAGAAAATTAATTAGCATTATTTTGCTAATAACTTCCACCTTTACTTTTCAATTAATTCCCACCATTTTTTTTATTAATGGCTTCTATAGAAATCTACTTCATTTCTAACATCTCTAAAATCTAATACCTATATTCTTTACTTATTTTGGTTCAACTAATCTGGACCCATATTGCATTGTCTGTCCCTGTTTTCATGTATATTAGTTTACGTTCCAAGACGTTTGGGATGAAATTTAATAGACAGGTGCTCAAAATTTTTGCTCCGTGAAACAACTTTTAGCGTATAGTATAGCACAGTTTAAAAAAAACTTATAATAATGTTTCATGAATGTCTAAGTGAAAGAAATGAATATATTTGGAATGAACAGATGCGTTAATTACACCATTATACCGAGAAGGTGATAAAACCAAGAAAAGAGTAAAAGTAAAGGTAGAAATGTAATAATAACATGGATATAAATATGACAATTTCAGTGTGTGTGCTATGGGTACAAATATTGATGATGAGGAGTAAGTAGAAAATGAAGGTACAAAACCACGTCCCCAAGCCACTGAGAAGCAAAATGGTACATTGAGGAGCATAGTGGTTATTTAGCTGGAAACTTATGTGCAAATAATTTGTTTAGACTGGAAAACCTGATTGAAAATTGTCATGCACGGAATTTGGGAGCGCTTTTATTTTTATAGACTTTGAAGCAATAAACCACGTATATTGCAATAATAGATCAGCTATAAATTTAAAATCTGTGTGCGGAGTTGCTGGTCTCCCATCGGGCGCTTCCTCAGGTAGGGGAAACCTCATTAGATATAACAGGTACCTGGGAAATCAGAATCCAGAGGCGGACCAAACACCAGCACCCCTATCTTGGGGACTGACAATGGCTTTGAAGGCGGATGAGATGAGTGAGGCACCCAACGTCAGAAAGGCGGAAGACCAATCCCTGCACTTACTGCCTTTCAGATTGTAGAGAGATCTTCAAAATCTAGGGTTCCGACCCGATAAAATGGGCAGCGGCCCGTAGCGCTGGAAACGGCTAGCCCCTCTCCCTTCGCCCGCCTCACAGATGGCTGCATGTCGCTAAAGACCTGGCTGGGGACAAATAAGCTGTTTTCGGCTACGGTCCCAAAATTGTAGATAATAGCCGGCTCTAAAATTGTTGAGTAATGCACATACCCACAAAACTACATGGAACAAGAGGAAATATCAAGATGAACGTGAAAGCAAAGAGTGGATGCAGCTATGATAATTTGACAAATGAAATATGATGATGGCTTGGATCGAAAAAAAAATAAAATGTAGCAATTGATCTATGCCATTTTTTATTTTTACAAAAATAAAATTGTCACGTTAGGACACTGAAATTTTGTACGCAATATACGTTGACATAGGATTCTCATTCAATTAATTAATAATCGCAATAAACAATTCTTTAATAAATCATAAATTAAATGAGAAATCCTCTAACAATATATTTAAATAGACTAATCTAATTCATCAAAGAAATTTAATATGCAATTAAGTATAATATAATATAATATAAACCTAACCAATCAACAAATCAATATTATAATAAATTAGTTAAACCAAGGAAAAAATGTAAGTTATCCAAGATATAATTTTATACGTTAACAACAAAAGCCATAAGGAAGAACGGTAAAACACGGTTTCCGACACACACACACACACACACACACACACACACACACACACACACACACATACACACACACACACACACACACACACACACACACACACACATATATATATATATATATATATATATATACAAGTGAAGGACAAACAAATTCGCCGAACGAGTAACCGTACACACAGCGGCATATCGCGTCAAAGGTTTGTGTTACAGCCGACAGTAAGCGGTAGTCTTTCATCTACTGCACGTG
Source organism: Adranes taylori (assembly GCA_009867245.2). Lineage (NCBI taxonomy): Eukaryota > Metazoa > Arthropoda > Insecta > Coleoptera > Staphylinidae > Adranes > Adranes taylori. The sequence continues at coordinate 5,724 of WYDF02243857.1, forward strand.
CATTGTCATATATTTTAAGACTTACGACTTACGTATTTCCTCTACGATGGCAAGTTTCTTTTTATCATTTTAAAATAACGTTATTTTTCTTTGTCGGCGAAGAAACAAAACGTTTTCTTTGTTGACTGCATAGACCTACTATTTCCACCGCTGCTTTTACCCACTACTATTTAAAAATCACCAAAACTTGCATTTCATTAGATAACCGTCAACAAAATAATGACAGGAACTTTGTACAGTATCTAAGCAAATATGAATATTACAGCGATGGGACAAATGGGAGGAAGTGAGAGAAAGATTGCCGTTGGGATACGGTTATAGGATTCAGGAAGTAAAAAGAAAAAATATTAAGGGTAGAGCGTGTGTGGGGGGGTTATAGTGGGGGTTAGGTAAGGGATAAAAAACAGGGAGGTGATTATGCCAGAGGTAGAGGGGTAGAGGGGTCAATAGGAAGGGAGAAGTGGCTCGTCATGGTGGCGTATGTGTGTAGAGAATGGAATGAATATATGAGCGTATTGGGGGACAGAATGGAAGAGTGGAGGAAGGATTACGAAAGAAAAGTGATAATGGGAGATTGGAACGTTAGGGCAGGAGAATGGGAGGGAGAGTATGTGAGAAGGAAGTCGAAGGATAAGGTAATATATGAGGAATGGAGAATGTTAATGGAATGGTTGGAAGAGCAGAATATGATGATGATGAATGGATGTATAAAAGGGGATTGGGAGGGAGATATTACATTCCGGTGGCATGGGGGGGGGGGGGTAAGTAATAGACTACATACTACTAAATGAGTGGGCATAAGAATTTTTAGAATGTATGACAATAGGAGAGAGGATATAATCAGACCACTTCCCGGTGGAAGTAAAGTGGGTAACAGGAAGCAACATGGGGGGTATGCGGGAGTACAAGGAGGAGGGAAAGAACAAGTATGAGAGGCAAAGGTATGAATGGGTGAGTAAGGAAGGGGGGGTTCAAGAAACGGTTGGAGAAGCTGGGATGGAATGAAGTGAGGAAGATGGGGGAGTTGACAGATCATTTAGGTTAATAAAATCAGATTCACACTACGCAACATATTTGAATGAAAATAATCATAACTTCACAGACAATCCCATTATATTACATGTTGAAAATAACAGTAAAAAACTAGATATTTTAGAAGCAATAGAAATCAAAAAGCAGATAACACAAAATTGTAATCTCTATAACGAACAATTTGAATTGTATGCCTCCCCTATTACCAATATCATACATTAACACACAAAACATCTCCCATTATACCCATTTAATATGTATGTATATATATTTAGTAAAATCAAATTTGTTTCATTTTCTTCTTCTTTTTGCTCTCTAAATTAGTTAAACTCAACGTTCTGAGGATGCCAATATGTTGGTGAAACAAGTAAACAATAAATAGTTGTTTAAAAAAAATGCATTTAATTTAATAATTTTATAAGTAAATAAAATATTAATATGTAATAAAAAAGTTTTTGTTATAAGTTTCTTTAAAAGGACAGCCATCACAAGCGGCCTAGCTTTAATGGTTTATAAAATGTAATCCTTAATATCACAAGATTATTCATGATCACTTAACGTGGTACCTTAACAATAATAGATACGAGAAATATTGCAGGAAGAAATGCTGTACACTTTATGAGATCTAGAACTAATAAATTTGATACAATAAGTTTGTGTGCGTGGAAGGTCTAAATTATAGTTCAGAGAAGGATTTATAATCAAGTCATCACTGATCTACGAGACTCGATATTTCCATTTACTTTATAATTATTATGAGATAAGATATAAATAATATGACAGTTTAAGTTCAATTGACCTGTCCTAAACTATTATTGAAAATGCTTGCGTACACATACTGTTTACTGTTTCATTCACATCGAACATAAATTTTATGATGTTGACTCCTTCTTTGATTTAACCTTAACAGGTTTGCCAATTCAGGCCTTCTAATCATATGTAATGGTGCATTAAATTTTACATGACAGTCACAGAACTTCAATCATTAAAACAAAACAGGACAAGCTTCAATCAAGCTTCAATTTACCAATTCTTGCAAATACCTAGGTTCATGTGACGCAAAAACGGATCACACCACTGAGTTGCAGACAACATTAGAGAAACTGTTTGACCATTTTCAAGATATTCAATTAAAAATAGAACCGATTGAAATTGGAGATCTCGATGAGAAAGACCGAGATGAATTTGAAAAGCAACTACTTTTCTTCAATTAATTAAGGATTTGGATACTGTAAAAGCACTTTGCAAGCAGCACAGATATCAAATAGTGTTGAGCTTCCGGAGCTGAGAGTATTCGATATTTGACGGCAGATATAGTTATCCGGTTCGAAGGACCAAATAATGTACAGTAAGAAAAATGATAGACTTATCAACACATTTTATTCTATTAGTATATAGTCCACTTTTCAAGTTTTCAGTTTAATTTTTAAATTTTCACGTTTTGTTTATTATTTTAAATATAAGTTTATTGTAATTTTTAATTGCGTGTTTGAGGAATATCAATATATTTAGAGTTAACAGATTTTTACTGGTTTTGTGTTGTTTTTTCTAAGCAGATGGATTATAGCACCGATTTATTATCTGACACGCCACATCGCTACAGATGTGTTTTCTATTCGAGTCGATTGTCGTCCTATTGAGCTAAGTGACTTGAAGAAATGAGTTACTTATAAGAAATGAGTTACTTATAATTTATGCAAATGATTAATTACCAAAATAATAATCTTACCCTGTACATTAGTAAACAACAATACAATAACCCATCCAAATATAAACTTTTTATGTTGAAAAGAGTAAATTAGAATAAATAGGGCAAATGTAGTGACGTGTCGATTTTAAAAGAAAATATGTAGTATTCGATAAGTTATAAAATATACAGGAGCCTATTAAAGTTTACTAAAAACATGTAAATGAGCTTTTTTATGATTTACGTGTATCTGTAAAGGTCAGAATAGTATTAAAATAATACCAAGTATCTTTATATTATTTAAGTCAATAAACCATTTCAAAGATTACATATTTGAATACAATACATATTCAACAAATGTTCTTAAAAAATGTTCTTCAAATGTTCTTAGTGTTGAGAGTAACTGTTCAAAAATTTAACATTTAATACGAGGGTTTGACGGAAATCTAACCTAAGTAAGAAAACGCACGATTTTTGTATTTCTATCATTTGTTTATCATTTTTCTATCATTTGTTGTGAGACTTAGAAGGTTACCTGGAAAATCACCAGTAGGCTTGCAGCTCTTCCTGAATAGATGCCTCAGAAAAATTCTCCGAATCTTCTGGTGAAATTTGATATCTAACGGAGATCTTTGGAACCAAATGAGAGAGGAACCTATCCCAATTAAAATCAAGAGAAGAAGATAAAGGTGGATTGGTCGTACCCTCCGAAAAAACCAGAATGCTGTGGAGACATGTTTTGTTCAGGAATCCCCAGGGAAAAAGGAAACGTGGACGACCAAAGACATCATGGAGGAGGACTGTGGATGAAGAGGCGAAGAAGGAAGGAAAGACTTTTACAGAGCTAAAAATCCTCGATAGAAATAGAGTGTGCTGGAGACACTTCGTCGAAACCCTGTGCTCTGGATAAGAGCGAAAGGAATTAAATAAGAAAAATAATAAACTTCTTAGAATTGTCTTACCTGTCTTCAGACTACTTGAGTAAGATGTGTAAAATTAGTTGTCAGCCTTATTAGCTTTATAGACCTTATCCTTCTTATTCTCAATCTCCCCTTTGGTCATGAAAGAGACTCGCCAGTAACCTTTCGTATTTTATTTTTTTTTAGTTTTTTTAGTATTATTTTGCTAGCATTAGTTTTGTTATTTCAACTGCTTCAGTAGAAATTGTTGGAAGAATGTCTGTATATAAGCTTGTGATATGTAAGATTATACTACACGTTACGGACTGTTGAGATTTGTATGTTTATTAGTTCAGTCATTTTTTTTCAAATTTTATATTCTCTCCTTTATAGCTTTCTCGTGTACTTTTGGAGTTGATTTCAATATTTATGCTATATGATTTAATTTATATATAATATTTTTTGGTTTTATTTATTTTTTAGTGTTATTTTAATTTGTCATATTTTCTACCAAAATCATGGTTTTTAAAAGCTTCAAAATTTTCTAGAGGTAGTGAAATAATACCCAGGCAACTTTTTGCTATTCAGAAACACAAATGGTCAATCATTCGCTTTGGTGAACGAACAACTTTTGAAGGATCCGGTTCAATTTGAACACCAAAACAATTGACGTTGGCTTTCCTTGAGTAATTTCTTATAACAGTGGCCCTGCAAGTTTGGCACGAATTTAGACAAATAAATACGTAGGTTCCTTAATGTACTCGTGCCCATAATCAAATGCGTTGGAAGGTTCTGCGTATGTGGTGTTTGAATCTATGACAATTTCGTTAATAGTTTTTCGCACTATCTATTGATTCTGGCTTCTTAGATAGCTTACATAGCCCTGATGATGTAGTTTTGAATTCTGGAGTTCTTATGAAGTATATGCAGCCATGTAACTTCTCTTAGGTATCTCATTTAAATCATAAGCGGGCTCTTATTTCTGTCGTAGTCTTTATGCCCACTCTAGGCTCTCTATTCTGGCGTTCCACTGCTTATTTCGCTATAGAGGAACCTTCATTTTGACATTCAAGCAAATATGGAACTAGTTTCACCCAAAGACCCAAAGTTTTTTCACATGTTTTAGGTATTTTATATTGAGGAGGCCTTAGAGTGCAAGGTGTTCCTTTTTACGTTAGCCAGTCATTGCCTCTGCAGGATCTTTTATTATTCCTAGAGCAATTGAGTACGTGCGTACACTTTAGTAGCCTAATAGTTACTATAATCAGTACCCTGGCTAAGCGATATTATTATTTTTTGTTCTTTTTTTCGCTTTGTAGCGTGCACCTCCAAAGAATCTCAACTTCAGCACCTTTAAAAAGACGACGTCATACACAGATTCCCCTTTGGGTTATGGCCTTTATATATTTACGGTATACAAGCATATTTATGACACAATATTGGCATGCAAAAATAAATCCCTCAGTTTCAGATCGCAGGCCAGCAGATCTTAGGAAGTCGAATGTTAAATGTGGTGATAGCTCTAATTCGGCGATGATATTATAAAATTGGCCATGCATAGGTTTATCCCGATGGGGTTGTTTGAATATTGCCAATTCTGATTTTTGAACTACCTTCTTGGCAGCCTCGATATCTAACTCCATCACGTTCATTGCTTCACCACTATTAGCCTGCATATCTGAATGATAGTCCAAGGGATTCAGACGCTTTTCTTGCAGTCTTATATAGAAATGATCCCACAGCCGCTAATTCGTGCTCGTCACAAATTTCATAAGAGGGTCATCTAGGTTGTTTATAACCCTGTTAGCCATTACTATTACCATACGGCCATGCAGTGACTCAATTCTCAGAAGACCTCGGCCACCTTCATTTCGCGGAAGGTAAACACGAGGCACGGAAGACCTAGGATGGATGCTACGATTAATATGCATCACTTTTCTTGTAGATCGGTCAAGGATTTTCAGCTCGTCTTGCCGCCGTTTTATAGCGCCAAAACTATATAATAGTATTGGAATAACAAGCATATTTGTGGCGACAACTTTGTTGGCTCCGCTTAATTCGGAGCGCCAAATTTTACTAATGGTGTTTTTGTACTTGCTGCTGAGAGTTTCTTTGATCTTGACTGCATCATGTTTATGACTTTCACTCATACCAACTTACAGGTATCTCTCATCAACCTTAAGATGTGAGAGGGTTCATCCGTCGGCAAGCTGAATATCGGCCGCTTCTATATCCGGTCTTACTTTTCTGAGATGTACCACTGCGCATTTATCTGATCCAAATGCCATACCAATATCCTTACTGTACCTGGTGACTATGTTTAAGGAGTTGGATAACTCCTTTTTGCCGGGAAAGTAAAGTTTTAAGTCATCCATATGAAACAGATGACTTACGCTGTGTATCCGCCTACCAGGTTTTCCACATGGGTACCCTTTCAAGCGACGTAAAGCTACGGTTAGAGGGAATAGTGGAATACAAAACAACAAAGGGTTTAGGGAGTCGCCTTGGCAAATGCCCCTTTGGTAACGAACTGGGTTCTTTACTTCGCTTTTCTTGTCAGCTTTAATACCAAAATGAGTTGACCATTGCGACATGAGTGTTTGCGTGCAATTCATTCATCTCTCGTGGACTTTTAGGCTCTCCAATAATTTGATAACCAAACTATGTGGAGTGGTGTCAAATGCCTTCTTGTAATCGATCCATGCCATGGACAGGTTGCGCTTATATTGTATTGCGTCTTGAATGACGCCACGATCAATTAAAAGATTTTCTTTGTAACCAGCCAAGCCTCTCTTAGATCCACGTTGTTCGTAGATACATTCCCAGACGGGTTCAATGGCATTTAATATTCTTTCATTTATGATGCTAGTGAACATCTTATAGCAAGTGTTTAGGCAAGTTATGGGCCTATAATTTTTTAGATCAGATGACTGTCCGTCCTTCTGTAAGCCACGGTGGAATAGGCTTTTCTCCGTTGAGATACGATGTGAATTCTCTGGACAGATGTACGTGTGTGCAAGTAAACTTCTTCCACCATAAATTCGTAAAGTGTCTGGCCTAGGCGCGGCGAAGTTCTTTTTGCTTTTCAAAGCCCTCTGTATCTCATCAACTGTTATAGGCGGACAAGTATCCTGATTTTGGGCGTGACGTATTTAAACTTTTCTACTTAACTATATTTTAATTTTTATTAGAATAAATTATAGCCTGATGAAAACAATGAAAAAAATCTTACTGAACACGAATTTTATAAACATTATCGAATATTCCGCAAAATCAACAAGAATTCAATTTGAATATTTCAACTTAATTAATTTGCTCTAGTCGACGACAATTTCCTGAAAATGATTTAAGCAAACGGTAAAAGTGTACTTAGTAAATGTTGCAAAAATTAATCACTTGAGAGCGAGGATGAGAGGTACTTAAAAACATATAAATTGGTGTCTACTTTAAAATACTTAGTTGTGCATTAAAATTGCGTACTTAAAAATCTTCACTTCATTTAAATGCAAAAAGGCGTAAAATTGCTTATAATTTTTCGTTTATCTACTTAAGTTTTCAATTTTTTTATATTCGAGATTCGCTGCAAATATTATACTTTCATCTAGATTATAAATTTGTTTTTTATACAAAATTATTACGTTGTTAATAAAACTATGTATTATGAGCCATTTAATCCAGTATTAACCGTTCGACAAATGAAAAGGTGTCGAAAGAGTAGCGCAGAAGTAATTTTCATAAATACATACTTTACGTAGAATCGTTATTAAAGGATTTTTATGTTCTACACTACTAAACTGAATATTAAATTGTATTATTATCAAGCGGATAAACAGTTATCAAAGCTACCGTTGATATTCGAACGACAAATTATTCAAAACTTCAAGGTTTAAATCTTTACTAACATCCATCCCGAAAGCTCGGCTTTTGCTTAATTTGACTTGACTCTAGATTGAGTTGTATTTTTTATTTTATTATTTATTACCTTTTCTTATTTGAACTTGTGTGCGATATATAATACCGTGAAGCAAACAAAAATTTATAAGCCAAGAGCAACTTAAATGTTTATAATTCCAATGGGATATCTACTTAAAAGCAAGCATTTTCTGAAGAAGTATCTATTCCATTACCTGAATCCTCTGAAGAAATTTGTCCAAATTAACGAAAGAAGAACTCCAATAGTTTTTCATCTGAGAATTCACAATTGGCAAATTAATACGTTAAGTTTGTTAATAGATTAGAGTGTACTGAGAAATATATTCAAGCCCAGGGCGGCGTGTAAAATGTTTCACGGCCTTTTGAGCGTAAGTGTTTCACAACAAGATGGACTAAAAGTAGTAACCACCATTTCTTGAACTACCTACGATTCTCTCGGTGATTACATAAATTACATTGACGTAGATTGAGAAGGATCGAAATTATTGGAATTGACGTCATAGCAGAACAAGCTAAATAACCAAAGTGGACAAAATTGTTCTGTGAATTACGCAGGTTCCAGTGGTAGAATCAAGTTATGGTGCAGAACAGTGTGGGTGTTTTGGATATAATGAAAACGATGGATATAATGAAAGCATAATGTAAATTCAACTTATTTTATCAAGAAGACCGCTTTCATTTACAAAAGGCAGTTATGGCCAGATGGACAACGCTGGCGAAGACGAGTTGTCCCAGAAGGGACTCGAAAAAAGGTAGAAGAAGCGATCTACTTTACGCGCAACAGCTGCGCGTTAGGAGAGAATGGCATCCCAGCTGAACTCTTCAAGTATGGCAGGGAGCAGGTGAGCGACAGTATGTACACTTTCATTCGTTCAGTATGGGAAAATGAAGACATTGCAGAAGATTGAAACACAGCGGTGATCTGTCGTATCCACAAAAATAAAGACAAGGTTTGCAGTAACTATCGTGGGATTTCTCGTTTGAACGTTGAATTCAGGATCTTTTCGAAGGTACTGGCAAGGAGGCTTGAGCTATATGCGGAGAAGGAATTAGGCGAGTAGCCGTGCGGGTTTCCGCACTATAAGTTAACCTTGGACCACATCCTGTCATTTCGGCTAATTCTGAAGAAGAGCTACGAGCATAATGTCAGTGTGCACCAACTCTACATTGACCTCAAAGAGGAATATAATAGTGTTAGGAGTCCAAGCTGCAAGTGATATTGGAAGAGATAAGAGTCCCAGAGAATCTCATTAGTCTGATGTATATAACATTATGTTGCACTAGGAGTTAAGATCCAGAGTTAAGATCCAGGGGCAGTTAACAATGGAATTTCAGGTGCGACAAGGAGATGAACTTTCGATGACCCAATTCAACTTCTGCCTGGAACATGTCATGCGAAGTATCCCGCTCAACCCGCGAGGAAATATGTACACCAGATCCCTTCAGCACATGGCATTCGCAGATGATGTTGTCCTTCTTTGTAGCAGCTCAAGAACTTGACAGAGGCGCTTCAACATATAAGGAAACTTTTTGCGTGGTGAGTCACTTGGAATGCGAGTAGGTAAGGGGTTAGCTGGGCCAGTCAGACGCAGACAGACAGGCTTCGATGACTCAGTGTCTGCCTGACCCAGCTGACCCCTTACCTAATAATGCAAAGAAGTAAGGTATAAGAGAGTTGGAGAGGTTGAGTACCTAGGGCTCTACTGACTGAGAACAACGAGATCAGTAGAGAGATAATAGCACGAGTGCCTCAGATAACAGATGCTTCTATGTCTCTAATAAGCTAATCAAATCCCCAACCCACTCTAGAAAGCTCAAGTTCATGGTGTACCGCATCATAATTTGATCAGTGTTGCTCAATGGATGTGAAACTTGGACGCTCACTGAATGTTCAAAGAATCTGCTCCGGGTGTGGGAACGAAAGGTGTTGCGAAAGATTCTCTGAGGTATTTGTGAAAATGGCGCGTGGCACATTCGGACCAACGAAGAAGTATATCAACTGTATGGTGATATTGACCTGGTTGTTGAGGGAAAGAAGACACGGCTGCGGTATCAGGGGCTTGTTATAAGAATGGAGGGAGATAGAATCCCAAGAAGCCTCTTGACCAGCAACCGCAGGGCAAAAGGAAGGCAGGCAGGCCAAGGAAGAAATGGAGCGATGACTTCAGAGGGGATTTGCAGGCGCCATGGATTCGTAGCTGGAGGATATGCGCTGCAAGCAAGGAAGAATGGACGGCTGCTGGAGAGGCCAGGGTCCTACATAGACTGTAGCGCCGCCATGAGAGTGAGTGACTAGGTGGATGAGTTATAGAGGAAATCTAAATTATTTTTAAACATTTTTAATTAAAAGTCGAACACCATTTTTAAACGAGTTAACCAGCAACTTAATCTGGTAAAATTTGAAGTTCATCTCAGTTTTGGGGTCCACAGTTTAATTAAATCAAAACCAAGTGACCGAAAGTCCATTTATTAAATAAACATTCTCGGTGCCTCTCGGGAAACAATTTCAGAAACTTGAGCACAGCTCCTGCTACTATGATCTGCTAGTTTTGGAAACATTTTTATTTTAGGTGAATATGATTTCGACGTTTCGCATCTCGTCAGACGTTATGCGTTATAGGCTCTTCTAACGGTACATTGCAGTTTAGCAATATTATAGCAATGTACCTATTAAATTCGACTGACGTGCTCAGTCTAATAGTTACTAAAAGCGTGTATTTCAACATTGTATCATTAATAAACGGTTTATTAGTTATTTTGAAAGATGTCAAAAAACATTTTTAACTTATGGGATTCATGTAGCAACCTATAACTAAAACGTATATTTATCATCTGTGACTGGTAGTAGAAAATGTTTATACATAATGACTGAAATTTCCGGAGTAAGTCACGATGTCTCAATTAAACTTACTGATAGAGACCAAATTAATTTCTACAATTACTTTATAGACGATGAAGTAATAGCCTTATTTGTGAAAGAGACGTTTGGCAAAATGTAAAATAGCCAATGTCAAAGACAAAACAATAGTTAGATACTGACACTGTGAAGATGAGAAAATTCATTGGAATTCTACTATGGTTGGGTCTTTACCAGCTTCCAAAATTTCGAGTTTTACTGGTCTACAGTTATAAAAATATGTTACATAAAATAACATATCCAAAGATATAACCAGGAATAGATTTGAACTATTGAATAATATCCATTTTTGCAACAATATGGAAAGGGATGAGAATGACGAATGACCGATTATACACAATTTCCGCAATACTTAATATCATTAATAAAATTTTCCACAGGCAAAAATTTACATTCCAGAAAAAGATGTCCGTATAGAAGAAAGCAGCGTACTTTTCTGTGAGAGGATATACTTTAGATAATATATTCACATGGACAGGATACACATGAACAGTGTATACAGGAAAAGAAAATTGTGTTTCTGTTGGGGAAAAAGTTGTGTTGGCTTCAAAATATTCGGTAGTTTCGGTCATCACTTCATCGTTTATTGCAAAACGGCGTCCTTCCAGCCATTTTTTAGGATTGGGAACAGGTAGAAGTCAAAAGGGGCTAGATCTGGTGAATACGCTGAGTGATCGGTCAATTCGTAGCCTAATTGGTTCAATTTTGCCTAACCGGCGGCCGCTCTGTGAGCGGGTGCGTTGTCATGATAGAAGAGACCTCTTTTTGCGCGCTAAACCATTTTTTCTTAAATTCGGTGTCGAAATGGTCCAATAATGTTGCGTAGTAATCGTTAGTTATGGTTTCACCCTTTGTCAAGTAATAAGTAGGAATAATGCCGTTCGCAACGCAAAAAACTGTCGCCTTCGGTCGGTCGTTTTTTCTCCACTGCTTTGACTGTTCCTTCATCTCCGGCATTTAGTAATGGACCCACATTTCATCAAAAGTTACGTATCGACGAAACAAATCCTTTTATCTTCGCCGAAAGTTTCTCTGAATCGGTCACACGTGTGTGTTTTTGGTCGATTGTGAGTCAACGAGGCACCCATCGCACGGATAGCTTTTTCATATCGAAATGTTTGTATATGATGGCGTGTACAAACTCAATTGATATGTTTGCAGCTTCTGCTAGTATTTTGATTCGATGGCTTGTCATATTCATATCATGGATTTTGTTGACGATGTCAAGTTTAGTGAAGATATTTGAGGGCCCTGGGTGGTCAACATCAAGAACACTCGTACGGCCACAAACAAATTCTGCTTTCCCAAATTTAACCATTGTTGGCGACGTTGGAGACTTAGCATAAACAGCATCCAGTTCGGCTTTAATGTCTGCATTGTTTTTCCCTTTCTTGTGAAGGAAATTAGTCACTGAACGATATTGCAATGTGGAGATTTGTCCACTTTCCTAGTTAGGTTGATGTAAAAGGATTGGGCATTAAGTACTCCCAAATAAGGTGAATACGTTGAAATATTTAGTGCATAGGAACTTCCAAAGAAACATACAGGTTTATCTTATATATCCAAATGGAATACACGTAAAATTTTGGGAAGAAATAAACAGAAGGCAGTAAAAATGAGAAGATTGTGGGATATTGGAGAAAGATTACTTTATTTTTGCAGATTTGTAACATTCATAGCGAATAAGAATTTCAAAAATTAAGAAAAATTTCTACATGGCATAAGTAAATGAGTTATACCACATAATCGGAGCAAAATAAAGAGAAGGTAATAAATTAGTCATTATTTGTAATTAAAAATAAAATTTGAATTCAATATTTCAATACTTGAAAAAACGTATGAGACGTTAATGTCTGCTTTTAAAATTGACTACGTTACGTCAAATAACGCTAATGACATCTATCAGTTGTAAACTGTCTGTAACGTTCACCGAACTCTTATAAAATAGAATTTTCGGAACATCTCATATGTATAACCTCACTCTTTTACGTGTTTGTTTACTAAAAAATTCGTGTACGTGATCGCCACCCAATCTTGCATATACGGGAGGTCCTGCATTTTGTTATATTTTGCATAAAATAAAAGTTGAACCATTTAATTTTGACATCACCTTATAATTCGTCAGTTAAATTCAATTAGCACAATAGTGTTTAGGGTAAACTAAACAACATTAGTCTACCATATAAATCGCTTGCCCATGAATCCCCCGGACCCCATATTTGCCTACGTCGCATACAGTTTTGCTGTCCGCTTAGCCGCGGCCTTGAAATTCTTTGAACAATATAGGTTAACTACGAGGGTGGTTTGACATAAATCTAGCCTTCGATAGATTGCGTTCCGTGATAACGAACGCCTATTAGTTTGACATCTGCCATCCAACACATGAAAAAAAAGTCTGTCAAAATTTGAAGCAAGAGGAACAATTACCTTGGTTTTTGTGAAAAATGGAAAAAGTCGAATATCGTTCAGTAATTAAGTTCCTTCACTAGATAGGGATAAACAATGCAGAAATCAAAGCCGAACTGGATGCTGTTTATGGCGAGTCTGAACCGTTGCTAGTTAAATTTTGGAAAGCTGGCGTCACCACACCCGACATCGTCAACAAAATCCATGGTATGATTATGGCAACAATCGAATCACTTGGCAAAGGGTAAAACCATAAGCATTATTGGACCAAGAGCGGTCTTGACTCACTCTTGACCTACGGCACGATTTGCCATGGCCCACGAACGCTATTGACTCTCATTTCGGCTAATTTCTAAAAGAGCAGTCTCCCATGTTTATTCCGGGGTATTTTAAAACTCGTTTAATCACTTAAAATTAGAGAAAATTTCGATACAATAAGTTAAAAAAGTATTACAGCATCTGTTTTGGAGAAAGTAGATCGCAAAGTTTGCAAAACAAAAAACACCCTGTATACATATTAAATTGTGAATTAAAAAAAATTTTTTTTATCAAATCGGAGAAGCTTTAGGTAGTCCATACAGTAAACCTTATTTGAATGGCTTGTCTTTTACATTTTTTGAAATACAATATCTCTTCTTCAACTGAGTTCTTCTTTAGATCGCTTAAAAAGTCACCTATTTTTTTTTTCTTATAATTAACTTATATCTTATATCATTAGCATATAGCTTCCAAAACATATGGCAAAAATAAAGGGGCTACCAAGAACGTATGCTAAGAAAGTATTCTATTTTCTACACTTTCTAATTTTTGTATTAGAAATATTTACAAACAAATTACTAATTATATAACGAGTTTGAAAGCATTTAACCCAAATCGAAAGGCTTCCGGGAAGGTAGCCCACAATTTTATAATATTAAAATCAATGTATATAAGAACTTAATTCTAATTTTTTTTTAGTATATAAGAACTTACTTCTAACATTTATCTTACAAGTACTTACAAATAACGTACTAAATATATAACGAGTTTGAAGAAATTTCATCAAAATAAAATGACGCCCATGAAGATAGCCCACAAATTTGAAAAACAAACAACAGAGATACTTACAAATTCCGATTTTTGCGTTAAAAATACTTAGGAATGACTTACTAATTACACAGAATATTTGAAAGTATTTTATCCAAATGAAAGGGCTAATTTCACGGAGCTCATTTTAAATACAAAACAACTGTGAAGACTTCGCTCTAAAACCAATGATAATTTGATTAGTGGCATGGAGATGAGGATGGCGTATTTATTCCTAATGAATTAATTTTTATTGTACATCATATTATTTATAGTAATTCATACAAATTTACATGCCATTTGCGACTACATTTTATACCAAATCATTATATAGATATAATTTATATTCAATTCATAAAATCGTATCGTATCAATGATCTATCCTTGCACTTGTTTATACGATAGTATTATTGTACATTTACATATATATGTTATTCAAAGTCATGTTGTACCAGTAGACATCAATAGCATTTACAAGAATTATTAGAACACCTTTTATAGTTCGAACTGAAAATATGCCCAATATTTGATTAGACACGCGCCAACTCGTAACCTTTAATTAGGGTTCGACACTACGCCTATCTTCGCAGTATAGGCCATCTCGTAACTTTTATCTTTGCGAGACCGGTGAACTCGCAACCCATTATGTTTTTAGAATTATTATAACAGGTAGCTTAAAGGTGTAACAAATTAACAACTATTGTGAGTTTTAATTCTTACATAAACATTATACACATAAATACAATAAAACTTTGTATACTCAAAACATGTATTTACTCAAAAATACGTTTTTCAATTTATTCACAAAAACTTATTATAGAAGCATTTATTTACTCAAACAATTTATTTAAAATTGAATTACAAAGAAGAATTATGCTTTGGAAGGTTTATTCCTATAAGAAACTAATTTTACAAAATCGTATTCACTAATTTGCCCATAATTAAGCTTTGCCAACTGATTACCAACAAACTTTTCGGCTTATGTTAATGTCAGGGGGACCCGCAAAAATAATATGCCTGCTTCGATTTTAATCCGATTATAAGGGTCGAACAAGCGTTGAACGTTGATTTTGTAATTTTCTGTCGACATAAATATAGTAAACCAACGAAATAATCTTTTTCTAATAAA
>WYDF02243968.1:0-20790 GCA_009867245.2 Adranes taylori
GTGTTACTCTCTCTATATGTATATATATATATATATATATATATATTATTTATTTGTTTGCGCCATCTGCTACAGTCGCAAGGACTCTCCGTTAGCAGCGCGTAGGGAGTGTGGCGCGCTAATTAATATTCACGTATGCTAGTACACCAAGAGTGGGGAATCTCATCGCACGGTGTATGATACATGCACATGAGCATCGAGACGTATACATACGCTTCACTGCTGAAAGAAGGAATTTTAACGCGCCATGTATTTTTTGTGTAGCGTCCGCTATTGCAGAGGAGGAAATCGTGTGGTTGGTTGTTGGTTTGTATGTTCTATGTCCGGTTCTAGGGTATGAATAGCCGTGAATTTATTAATTTAGTTTAGTTTCTGATTTACAATTCGAAATAAGTTAGCAAACAGCCAGCAACAACAGCAGCCAAGACGTGCAGCGGTCAGCGACACCCGCCATTGAAACAACGCGTTTGGTAAGCAATTCATATGCCACATACTGATTTATTGATTGCATGTACATTGAATAGCTTTGTTTCCCCTTCTATGTTCCTGTTAACCTGTTTCCGTTTTAGTGTCGTACAGTGATTCCTTTTCACTCCGTTCTCTAGAGTGTATAATTCTAGCTTAAGGTGGTTTTAGTCACCGAGGTGTTACACGTCGCACAGTGATTCCGTCTCACCTTGTCCACTAGAATGTATAATTCTAACCTACGTTTAGTCACTCGACAACAGTTGCACCGACGATCACCAAGGTGTTAAGCAGTTCCTAGTATTCCTACCATTTCCATCGTCCGTATCATTTTTGCAGGCAAACCCCCGATTACCCGTTGCATTATAAACCACATGTACATACTTCCCATGTACATCATGCACATGTACATAAACCACATGTCACTGAATTTATTATTAGTATCGATTGCACTGCTACATGTACCGCTTATATTACGCTTTGTATTCGTTTGTTTTGTATAATGTACATATAATCGTTAGTTTATTTACTAACCACCATGAATGCGATTTTAATTTGACATTATTTTGACCTTTTGGCACTAATATTTCTTTCTGTTGTATTGATTTCATTTAATAAGCTTTTAGAAGCGTTTCAGCTGCCTGCAAGAACTTGAATTTCTCGAGTACTCACGTCCTAGCTGTCCTCAGCGAGTCCACTGATGGTCTCACGTTAAACTGACCTGGCGCCCGAGATATATTCCGGAGATTTATTTATATTCTACAATAATATAGCAAACACGCCATTTGTGACATCGCTAACCTCGGCATTCGCCGCGCGCGAGAGTGTCACAGTATAAACCTATATCGGATTCCAGCTCAAATGTGAAAATACATTATTACCAAATACGACTGTCAAATTAGTTCATTTGAATCTCCAAAAAAATTGTTTGAACTACGATTGCGTTGCGAACGAAAAAATGCTTCGAAATTAAAATTTAGAAAATTTGAATAATAGTATGTGATGACTTGATTCTCCTAACCGGCCACGTACTGGTTATGACATTGGTCAGAGCTATGATATTGGTCAATTTAGAGGTTATGTGCGTTGCTAAATAATGTAAATACACGTGCTTCTCCGTATATTATAGCCATACCGAGTTGTGTGCATTCTTGTATCAAAAATTTGACGTTTTCAATATATGAATATCTGCATTTCGCAGGACAATCCTAGTTCAAACGATATTTTTGAGATTCAAATGAACTAATTTGGTTGTCGTATTTTCTTTTGGGCGTTTGAGATGGAAACCCATATATGTTCAAGGTCAAGTGATCAAATGACAGTCGATTTTTGATGGCGACTGTTGATTTCTAAGGAACTGTTGAGCTGGAACTCTCATTCTCATTACAATAATTACTAAAATCCTTGTAACAAAGCTGAGGTAAAATTATTTCGCGAAACCGACAACAAAAGTTATAAAACTATTTCACCTTTTCATTATATAAATTCCATTAGAAATTAACTTCCTCCGAAGATTTTACAAGTTATTATCTACGTATTATGCATTTTAATTTAAAAAAAAAACCATAAAAAATAATTCCTAAATAAGCAAACATCAGAAACTATGTTATATACATAAAACATCATATTCTAAACATTATAATACATAGTATTAAGATCATATTATCAAAACTAAATCAATATTTCTGTGATAAAAAAATACATTTTATAATAAATACTTATGTCAAATAAAAATATACTTAATGAAATTTTCAATTAATTAAAAAGAGTGAATTATTATTATGTATGTACAGCATTTAAATTAATGCCCAAAAATTCAAGCAGTTGAAAGACTAAGAATTATTTATGTTATGCCTCGCCACTTTGGATTGAATTCTTTTATTTATTTTTTCAGTTATGTAATTTTTTTTTATTTTATTTTTTTGAACACAACTTGGTGCTTTGGTAATTTATGCTAACAATCACATGTGCTTTGATTTTTCTCGTCATAATTTAATTACTTTTTTTTGTAATAATAATTTTAGATACATATTTATATAAGAAGCGCTACTAAATAATTATATTAGATGCCCCAGAAATCCATCTTAAAATAACTATTAAATAATAAAAAAAGTTTTGTTCGCTAAGTGATTTTTTTTCATAAACCTGGTATAATTCGTGATTCATTTGTAAGAAATATTGCGAACGTAATGTTTAAATTGTACAACAATATAAATAAAAGTATATGAATTCCATTTTCTGTGTCATATACTCTAAAAGTAAACTTAACGCCAAAACTCGAAAAAAAAGGTTTTTTATCTTCCGCTTCAATAGTTATTTAAAATTGCAAATATTTGGGACATTTGATATTAAGTATAAGATACTTATAATTTTTTTTTAATATATAATATTGTTTTTAGCTTTTTATTTTTTGTTTAATTACTTCATATTTTACCACATAATCTAATATAGATAATATGCTATTAAGTAATATATCCTTTGCTTACGATCTAAAATAATAAATTAATTTTTTAATTGTGCAAACAATACATATATTATTATTAGTAATATAGTGAGGAGAACATTTATTAATAATCATTAATTAATTTAATTAAAAAGAAAAAAGGCTTTTTTAATTAATATTTGCCCTTTCAATATACAACGTAAAATAAAATGTTATGTTAGTTTTTCTTTATTAATATGATTTATTTATTGATTCGCAATTTTGTATTGGGAAACTGAAATTACTTGTAACTCTAAACGGAGCTTACAGAAATGTTATCTAGTGATGTGATGTAACCAGTAATATCGGAAACGGTTATTTTCAACGCTAGCGGTTATTTCAGTGATGTGATGTATCGGTAACGGTTATAAGTTATTTCGCTTTAATAACCATAATTCGAAACTATATAACCATTTAGATATGTAAATATTATTTTTGTACGTAACCGATAAATAGTTATGGTAGGGTAGTACATATATGGAATTTTGTGGCTTATTAAAAAAACAACAAAAATTTTCATTTAGCACTTTCTACAGATACTTGACTACAATCTTTAATTAAATATTATAAACAAATAACTATTTTGGATACTAAACAAGCCATAAATTAGTTTCGTACCAACTGCTGATATATGAAAATAAACAATCGCAATCTTTATTATTGACCAGAAATTAAAGCATTTTATAATTTCTGATGCCTACAATTAAAATAACTTATCATAACCGATAATGCTTATATTTGATAATAGTTACTTATATGATTTTAAAATAACCAGTTATTAATAACAGTTACTGTTATATCGTCAAATCTCGATTATACATGTATCTCGTACCTTAGGCAATCTTTGTGGTAAATAGAACAATTAAAAAAATCTTTTTCAATTAAAATATTTTTTATTTCATTTAGGCTCAACTAAAAAATATTTTTGAGTGTACAAGTAGTCTCAAAAGTTTTGGAACCGAGTTGTATTCTATTCCAAAACTTTTCTTTCAAATGGACTTAGTCATTTTTATATATAAAAACATAATATTTTTATATATAAAAACGCATTATATATAAAAACATAATGCGTTTGATATATAAAGAAAGAAAAATTATTGTCAATTTCCACTTATGCTCCACACGCTCTATTTTTATAAAAATGACTAAAAGTCTGTTACCTTAGTTTATAAGAAAACAGTATTCAAATGAAGTACCATTTTTCAAAATAAAGTTTTGCCATTTAAAATAAGAAAGTTCTGTTCCGCTCCAAAACTTTTGAGACTATCTGTACATACACCAACATTTTTATGATATAGCTTAAACAATATTTTATATGGTAAAGATTTTTCCAATTGTTGTAGAATACCACAATATGAATAGTAGTAGAATTTCGGCTGCCTACAATTAAAGTAACTTATAACCGATGTTATATTTGATAAATTTTAAAATAACCAGTTATTAATAACCGTTAGTTATTTATTTTCACATCACTATTATACATGTGTCCCGTACCTTTGGAATCTTTGTGGTAAATACAATTAGAAAATCTTTTTCAATTAAAATATTTTTATTTCATTTAGGCTTAATATAAAAATATTTGTGTGTACAGATAGTCGCAAAAGTTCTGGATAGAGTTGTGATATGTTCCAAAACTTTTCTTATTTTAAATGGGACAATCGTATTACATTTTCTAAACTAGACCAAATTTTCATGACACTTCATTTAGTGTAAACAAGAATTAGCGACTTAGTCATTTTTATAAAAAAATTGTGCGTTTGATATATAAAGGGAAATTATTGTCAATTTCCAGTTATGCTCTACGCTTTTTGATAAAAATGACCGTAAGTCCTTAATCCGATTTTACAAGAATATAATTATTTTAATGAAGTGTCATACAAATATATTTTATGTTATAGCTTAACAAAAAAAAATTATATGAAAAAGATTTTTGCAATTGTAGTAGAATAAACCACAATATCAATAATTGCCAGAGGTATAGGACATATAAAGTTTTTCTTCAGAGTTTATTGGCCTGGACATTACTCCTTGTAACCATTATTATTCGATTCCGATAATAAATCAAGAGCACGGCGCTTGCGCAAACCATTCACTCCAAACTCATTCCGGATGTAAAAAATTATTTAACCTGCACGTTTTCACATAATATAATATATACTTTTTTCGAAAAAGTAATCTATAATGGTCTCCCTTTACACCTACTACCCCACTAGTGTACGTTTCTAACCTTTGAGCGCAGAGGTTATTTACAGTCGCTTAGCGATTTTAACATCTTTGAACGCAGGGGTGTTAAGTGATCTATAGTGGTTCCTAATATTTCTGCCATTATCATTATCCGAATAACAGACCCCCACCTCTCCGTTATACATGGTTATACATGGTTCCCATTATTGTTTTGTTATTTTATCACCGCACATTTGCAGCGCTTGTATATAACATTTTGTATTCATTTGCATTTGATTTATTATTCCGTCATTAATGTGTTACTATTTGATTTGACATTTGATTAATTGACGTTTAATTTTGCATTTATATTTCTTTGTTTGTATTATGAAGACGAATAGACGTATTTTGTAGTCATTAACACTTATGCTACTCACATACGCGTAGCTACCCGTGCCGTCAGGAAGTCCACTGAGGACCAATCTGCTGAGGTTAGCAGCAGACTCCCGATTAGCAGCATCGCGAGTGGGAGTCTGTCATTTTCTGTCTGAAAAATACACCCACATGATGATTTCATTGCGCAATTATTACTTCATAAGCGAGGGGTAAAACAAGCTGCGACAAAAAAGAGGAAAAGAAAATAGTCTTTTTACGCGAATAAGTTTTTTCGTTCATGTGTTAGAGGGAGAGAATGAAAAAGTAATTTATAATAGGCACAAGTGAGATGCAAGAAACTTCTGTTGGAACTTAGTACGAAAGGTGGCGTCACGGTCGACCTGAAATTATACACGATAAAAATCAGTAGAGGAGAGATGCAGAAATTTGTTAGATTTTAATCAGTTCACTCTTAAAATTTATGTCGCGTATTTTACTTCGTTCATTATTGTGAGAATTATGGCAGGTGTACAGGTGTAAGTAAGCAAATATTTTATTACAGCAGAACAGATATAAGATGACGAGTGATGCGGGATGCGCTGTAGCTCATTTTGAGATTAATAAGTATAATAGATGTATCGTCGTTATAAGATCTGTTAGCATAGACATATAATTTAGTTGTGTTGCGGCTTTCATCGCACGCCAATTTTTCACTCGTCACAATCAATATCTGTGAAGCATGATGTGCGCACCATCCCTACCGCTCGCCAAGTTATATCTATGCTGCTGTATAAATCTTGATTAAGAAATAGAACACCTAAGGTCTTTGATTTTTTTTCTGAGTAAATCATTTATTTCAATGTAACTAATTCAACATTTAAATAAAAGTTAATTAATAATCAGTTTGTTATATTATTAATTAACTTTTATTTAAATGTTACCTACTAGTTTTTATATTTACTTACGAATTGAGTCTAACGTTTACGGATGGCGGATAAACATTTATTCAAATCAAATGAATCAGAACCGTACTATGTTTTGTTATATTGTCAACCGGCCAATCCGTTACTAATTATTCTCATATTGTAACGTTTATTTAAATTTTGCTTCCGGTTGTGTTGTATCCAAACTAACATTTATATAAGTCTAATAAATCTTAAAAAGTCATGTTTTATTATTAGGCAAAATTCAAAGATCCTCTATATTGTCGCATATATAACTTGATTATTCGGTGATTAAAAGAGTATTTTCATATCAATCGCGTTATATTTGAATTGTGTTTGGTTAATTCATGGACCGTACTTGTTTTATTAACATTGAATCTTTGTTTTAATCAAGCAAGATGCCATAACTTACTGTTAAATTATAAATTTTCTTAGTTTCATGCATTTATTAAAACCCTCAAATAACATTTCTACCATCTCCTACCACAATCTACCATTTCCCGGTAGAATTGAGTGTGTTTCAACTGGGAGTAGAATTTATTGCTCCTGTTAAAGCTAACTCAATTCCATGTAACAAATTTAAACGTGACAATATCATAGTAAATGAGATCATATTAATAATAAAAAAAATTAGTAATCAATATCAAGTTTAGTACAAACATTTTTAAATATAATAAATTACATTTTAATTAATAATTATAATTAACCAAAGTTTTGAGGCGGAGATCTATATAACTATAGACTTACTCGTTTTTAGGCTTCCACAATTTGCAAATCAGCTAATATGTACCTTTCTATATAATCGTTAATTTAAAACGAATAAATCATACTGCTACTCAACTTTTGAACGAAAAATAACTTATATTGCGCTAAACTAGGTATACGAAAAGGAAGAGAGTTGGTAATAAACATGTTACGATATATAGATGTTTTGTATTACTCTTATGTTTCTTTGTCCTTTCTAGCAACATTTGCGATTATTATTGGCGTTCGAGCGTGTAGCGCCTTGAGAACGTTCACCTCTGCGCAGCCGCCGATTACGGCAGTTCACTTCACGAGCCTTATTGTTGCGCTCGAGATGAGATCGTTTCAATGTACGATATGAATGCTGCATCTGCACCTAAAAAAAATAGATTAGCAATTAAATAAGTTAAGCATTTCGAAGACTAATATTGACTACACGAAGCACCCAATTAGCTTAAGAAAAGCTAGGCAGAGTAAATTGCAAATCCTGCCTAGGATTAATCCAATCAAGGATTAACTGATCTGGAACCGCCCCCTACAATAGTAGAGGTACAAAGATTTATACCTGAAGAAATTAAGCGACAGTGGAATGAGATAAAATGCTGGAGAATAGGGATTAAGAAAATGGTTGAGTATGAAACGAAAGTGATGAAGGATGGGGATGATAGATTGGTAATACAAGTTTATTTCCTGCTATGACGGAGAAATGTAGTAAGAAAGGATGTCTTGTATGGGTAAGAAAGAGAAAAAAAATGTATGAAATGATGAATGACATGGTGGATGAACGAATGGAGTAAAATAATGAGAAATAGAAGAGTAAATGTAAATTATGTTGAAAGAATAACTAAGGATGTGGAACTACAAGAAAACAAAGCAAGACATAAGTAAAAGTACAAAAATTCTAAATGGATGAAGATAGATGGTATGATGCCCACAGGTGATATGAGTATGAAAGAATAAGGAAGAATAAAGGATAATAAATAGCTAGATTTAGGTATAGGAACGAGAAGAGGAGCAATAGGTAATGAGAGTGAAAAGAGATGCAGAATATGCGGAAAAGGGGAGGAGTCATTGACTACTGAGGCAATGAAGTACGGAGGCAGAGTGTAAAATATATAAATATATATGAGTGCGGACGGAAGAGGGAAAGAGAATTTTAAAAAAACTTGGGAAAAGGGGTAGATAGAGAAAAATTGGGAGAAAGGTGTATGATGGTAGAGAGAGTAGAAAAATATGTTATTTTTTTATAGGATATATTTATTTTGGATATGAATAATTTTCCTCAGATTTTGTAAAAAGTTGTTATTACGATCTGTTTGTTTCTAGTAATTTATCATTTTTAAAGTTGTTTGTTTGCTAGACGAAATAAGTCGGGAAAAAGACATTCGCCTATGGGTAGTTTTACCATAAATAAGTTTTACAATTAAAATGTATTTAATTAAATCTTAAACCAATTCTTTTATACATCTGAGGCCACCGACCCATGCAGCAAGCGTAGTGGGTGAAGAAGCCGATCGAATTGGACATGAATCCATTATGGCCGAAAGTAATTTGTAGAGTAGGGTTGGTAGGTAATTAAGTGAGAATACATTAAATTATAGCAATTTACTAAAACTAGGGAGAAAATAGTGAGAAAAAGTGATCGTAATTTTGGTAGGAAATTAGTCAAAGAAATGAATAAAAGTCTTACATCTCTCACTGGAGTGAATAGTCGCTAATAAGAAATTTGAGTTGTAGAATGAATCCTTGAAAATAAAATCATAATAATAATAGTTTATAATAATAATATTTTATTAACTCAACGAAAGATAAAATTTAGAGTTATATTAACATTCATGTAGATAATATGTATTTATAAAATATATACAAATAGATGCCATATACTAAAACATATTAAATAAAGAAGAGGGGGGTTATGAATAAGGAGCAAAGAATAACGATGATAGTAAAGAATACGTAGAGTAAAGAATAAGGAGAATAAGTAAAGAAGATGGAGCAACATACAATAAGTAATGGTAATTTATCTATATAAAACAGCAAACATAAGTAAAGGTAGGTTTTACATGAAAAAATCAAACGTAAGATAACATAAGACATTTATTTTAAGACAGTAACACAACCAAACTAATAATGTAAAGAATGGAACACTAAGAAAACTTTGTTGTATCTGTATGATCTTGTACTAAAGAAAAGTGTTGAATAGGGCTTAACTTTATCCACACCGTCATAAAAAATATCAACATCAGCACCAATTTTGTTAAATGTGTTACTTGGGCTAATTGCCGGTAAAATTTAGTTTCGTTCCTATACCCAAATTCGCAAGGGCTAATTGCCGGTAAAATTTAGTTTCGTTCCTAGCATTCGGATGTGGAATGCGAAAATTAAGAAAGTGTAAAATGTCTGCACAGTCGATCTCGTTATGAAGCACTTTAAAAAGGAAAACAATTCCAGTAACAGTCCCACGAGTCTTAAGATCAGGTGTCTGGAACTCATTATATAACATTGAGTGATCAAGATTTTGAGTTGGACATATTGAACATTTTCTAAAATGAAAGTATTTCAAGAACCTACGCTGTACCCCCTCCATTCATCTTGTGTATTTTATATAGAAAGGACTCCACACAATACAACTGTATTCTACTAAACAATATAGTATCTGGAGTGCGGTAATATCAAAACCCTTACATTTGCGAATAATACACCCTATCACTTGATAGGCAGCGGAAGTTGTAGAAGTCATATGATCATAAGTGCTGGAGTGATCTGGAGTATTCGTTATAAATTAAAAGAAGTAATTCAAGTCCAAGGAATATATTTATTTCATAAAATGAAATGTAAAATGCTATCTAGATTTCGAAACTAAAGTTTCCTTTATTCAAGTATGTGAAGGATGAAGAACTATTAAAAAACATGAACTAATTAAACATCAAAGATAAAATAATGTAAAGTTTTACCTTTATATAATAAAAATTATTAATCAAAATTTGTTAATTTCATATACATTTTTAAAGAGAAGTTTTGAGGATAAGTTTTGAGGATAAGTTTTGAGGAAGTTTTGAGGAGAAGTTTTGAAGATATAGTATATAGTTTGATGAGTAACATGATTTTATATTTGGTTTGAATATTCGAAATTGATAATCTGATAATTGACAAGTCAAGAATTAATGAAGATGACATTAACAAATTTTGATTTATAATTTTTATTATATAAAAGTAAAACTTTACAGTATTTTATCTTTGATGTATTAATTAGTTTATGTTTTTTAATAGTTCTTCATTCTTCATCTGCTTGAATAAGGAAACTTTTTAGTTTCTAAATCTAGATAGCATTTTACATTTCATTTTATGAAATAAATATATTCTTTGGAGTTGCATTACTTCTTTTAATTTAAGTAAAGATAGCCTGCTATAAAAAATTACTCCAAGATTTTTAATCGATGAACTACGAGTTAAGACTTGCTCTTCTATAGCATACTCAAAATTTAATTGTGTTTTCAACCTGGTCATTTTGAGTGTATTACTCTTACATCAGTTATCAACTCGGTTAAGCTCCGTCTGAAGCATTTCACAATCATTAAGGTTCACAACATGACGATCGACTTTAAAATCATCAACTTGCACTAATTTGTCACAGTCAGCAGACTCAATGAGATTAGTAATGAACAAGATAAAGGCCCCATATTTGAGCCCTGTAAGACACCCGAGATGGCCTCAAATACACTGGACTTGTACCCATTGTAGTAGACATATTGAACTCTCTTGTCTAGGTATAAGATGAATAGAGCAAGCAAATTATCACTAAAGTAGAAGGCACTTAATTTGGAAAGCAGAATACGATGATCTATATGATTAAAACGACTTAGAGATCTATGTATATAACATCACCTTGACCCCGGGCATCAATTACATTGGAGATATATTGAGTGACTATTAGTAGGTGTGTCGATTTGTCTACCATAAATGCATGCTGATATGGTGATACGTAGTTTTTAACCGTTTCATAAACCTGCTGATACAATACCATCTCAAACCAGTTTCAAGAAATTGTTTAATAGTATTATAGGTCTATATTTCGGTATCCGCGTGACATCCTCCCGCTTTGACAGATAAAACTAAACCTTCATTAATACGTGAGATGTTGATGCACGACAAGTTTGAGGTTGATATAGTGCATCGAGAGTAACCAGACTTAGGCATATGGACTTATATATAGACAATATCAATGGAGTTCGATTGATATTGTCTATAATGATAAGTTAATTCTGATAGTTATCAGAATTATCAGGAACACATGCGTCGCCACTTTAGCCCTGAACATAATCCCGAAATGATTTTGGGTTAGATTTTGCTAATTGCTGAGTATTGATTTTTTAAGGTTTGCGTAGAAAACAACGAACAAACGACGCCGGCTATCACGCGCTTATTCTTAAAGCGAGTCGCTACATTAGATCTTTTACCGCAAACGCGTTCGGCATGTCGAGAGAATTTTTAAGATCAGTCGGGAAGCTTTGTGATGCAGATGTGTGTGTAAAACAGCTATACACGTATAGGATATTTCCGCATGTTCTTATTATTTTAAGTTTTACGACTTAACGTATATTTCACCCATTATATTTTCAACGAATCGTTAAACTTTACCCCCTTTTGTACTTTCGACGAAACTGATTGGATATTAGATCCACTTATTTTATGAATTTATACAATTTATGAAGGGAATTCTTTTCTTTAATATTAGCATTCAGAAAATAACAGAACATGTGCATCAAATGCATAATAGAGTTTAGTGTAATATTAATTGCACATTTCATCAACATCTGCACATGAATCTAAGAAGTTCCAATCCATAGAGAGAATTTCATTATACATAAAAGTTGTGGGACTATCAACTTCATTAAACATGCTCGAGATAATAAGATCAAGTAATTGTTGTTTACTATTTAATAGCGCCGCTATGCTGCTACACCTAGGAAATCAAATTCTAGTAATCTGGCTCATCAATCATGAGCCACAAACAACCACTACCTGAAATAAAAACGAGTTTTGGGTGCTGTGCAAACAAAACCCATAGATACGATATCTGCCGAAAGTGTGACAAACTTTACCATCGTAGCTGTCTAGAAAGAAAAACACTCGGTACAATAAAGAGAAACATTGTAACCTGCTGCGAAACATATACTGACGACCTGGAGATGGATATTATAATACGAAAGATTGCTGATCAAGATAATGAAATATCTGCTCTAACTGCGGCATTGGACAAAAATATGCAAACAACAACTCGATAATGAACGAATCCATCAGAATGGAAGAAGGATTAATGCACGAAATTGGAAACGTAAAATAGAATTGAAAGAAGACCATGCAAAAATTAGAGAACTCAGTAGTCGACCCCGGACTTTGGACAAGTCATGTTCCACTGTCGACAATTGAAACCCAAAACTCCCGAGGTCTACAATCAAACTACACTGTAAGTACAAAATGAGATAAATAAACCTTAGAATACGCTACGCAGTACTCTACAACGTAGAAGAACACTGCGGGCTCAAAGGGAACCACTACATCATAATATAACATTGTAATCATGCATAGCGACAGTGAGACACAAACAAATGAAACCAGTACATATGAATGTACCTTTTTTAAATAAAGAGGTCCAAACGCAACTATGTGGCATAGAATAATGCGCCAGATTTGCTGCCAGAAAATCAAGACAGGAATGACACAACAAAAACAGACAATAATCCAGTTCATGAATATCATGAGATATGCACAGCGGTCGTAGATGCCTTTCGATTTTTCGACTTTGTAGATGACTTTCTGAAATTCTCGGGGAAACTAATTCAAATACCACAAAATACAAACGGGTACAAAATATAAAAAAGAACTTATTTTATTTCACTCGGATAAACACTATGCCATTGCACACTGTGTCACTGAGGTCTTAGAGATGCAAAGAGGCATTGCAGTCGTATTTAAATATAGATTCTAAGCAAAGCATTTGACCTGATACCTCATCGTCTTCTTGGCAAAATGGAGCATTACGGTTGTCGTGGTATCGCACTGCAACTTCTACAATCTTACCTAGATAATCGGAAGCAAGCAGTACGTACCACCGGAAAAACTAGTTCCCTAGAAGACGTAAAACGCGGTGTCCCGCAAGGATCGATCCTTGGCGCAGTTTTTTTATAATCTTCATTAATGATCTCCCAGCTCATCTAACTTCGAAGAACTCTAAAGTCAGCATGTTAGAACCGGTGGAGTTGCCTATCTGCAAGACACTGAAACTAGTCGATACATTTTTAATTAGAGGATATTTTTAATCAGAGTCTAACTACTTGGAGCACTACTAGATGGACGTGGAGTTAGTTAAAACGCACACTAGTCAATCTCAGCAAACAGATAATCTCTTTATTAAATAAAAAACTAATAAATTCGACTTTCTTACAATTCGTCAGCCTCAAATTAACAAAAACAATGAAAACGTGACAATTTCACTAAAACATATTCAATGGTGCATAGCTTATTTTTAATTTCGCATCTGCTTCTTTGATGATTTCTATTAGCTTGTGTTGTATATGTAAATGGTTTTACGACATATCTCTTCGAATTGCTAATTGTTATAAGCACGTTTAATTAAAAATATACAAAACAATTTGAATGAATATGCATGTTTGTTTCATCATAACTCCTAAGCGTAATTTTGATATATTAAATTTTCCTTAGAAAAGATCTTTAAACTTTGGATAATTATGGTTTTTCTTACAATATATAAGCAAGCCCAAGCGACAATCGATCTTTAAAGTCCTAAACATAAACATACGAGCAATTACAAACAAGAGTGACGCGCTAAACAAAAGCAAGTACTGTTTGTGTCACTGAATACTGGCTAACATCATTAAACTCCATTATATAATCTATATGGATATACGACTACAGCGTGCTTTGTGAGAAAAAACCACAGACACGGAGGAGTAAGCATCAACACACATCGCCAACTAGCTGCAAAAGAAATTACGGCTATTAAAAACATCTCAACTGAAATAGACTGTGGAGTTGCTGCCATACATTACCCGAACCAAAACATTGTTGTAAGTTGTACATACCGCTCATCAAATGGAAAATGGATGTTGTCTGCTCACGTGAGAAGCATCCCTAATGCACGTTGTACATAACTACAACGATACTACCACTATTATAGTCACAGGAGGCTTAAATATAGATCTGCTTACCCCATACAAACACAACTCCGAGTTGAGTCAACTTATGATGAGTTTTGACCTCTAACAAGCAATACATGAACTAACGCGGCACTATAACAATGGTCAAACATGCATCGAAAATATTTTTATAAATTATGAAGAGTATAGTGCAGCAAGAGTACTAAAATTAGAAATTAGTGAGCATTATCCAGAGACAATCCCAATAGGCACTAAAAAATGTAACTCATTCACAATTAGACAAAGAGTGGACAATGGGGAAAACTACGAACTATTTGTGAAACAACTTCTAGAAGAAGATTGGGCATCTACCTAGCAACCGACCCAAATGAAATATACGAAGAATTCCATCGTATCTTCCTAAAACATGTCCACGGATCTTTTCGATTAAAGGATAAGAAAACAAAAGGCTCCTATATTCATATATCGCTTATCCTTAAGGAAAACCTAAGACTTATGAATAGGTTTCAAAACGACTACGGAAATGAAGAATGACATGTACAGGATTAACTCCTCGGACAACAAGCAGGAAAAAAATTGGCAAATAATTAACCATGAAACGGGCAAAATGACCAGGCAGAACGTATCTACTCCGACATGCAAAGAATTGAACATGTTTTTAACAACAATAGGAGAAGATCTATTACCGGATTCAGCAGATTATGAAAGACGGAGCTGCAACTCATCATAAAAATTGCCTACCAAAGACTCGGCCTTATACATAGCATCAACATGCATAGAAAAAGTAATGCATACAATCCAAGGTCTGAACAACAAGCCTAGGAAAAACATTTATGGGGTAAGCACCAGAACCCTAAAGGCGAAAAGTGCAATAATTTCACCTATTCTTGCAATAATATTTAACAAATGCATCTGCAATGGTATATTTCATGCACTCAAAGTTGCAAAGGTGTTCCCAATACACAAAAAGATACACTGATGAATGCTCAAACTACCGGCCAATCTCGGTGCTACCATCGATATCAAAAATACTAAAAGAAATCATTCTATACGGAGTTGATGGCCACTACAAGAAGAATATCCTACTCAACAATAACCAGTTAGGCTATCGAAATGATTATAATTCAACGGACCCCATGCATAATTTATTCAAATTAATCTACGAATCACTAGAAGATAAGAATAAATGCAGCTCTACTCTTTGTGATCTAAGCAAAGCCTTTGACCTGATACCTCATCGTCTGTATCTTGACAAAATGGAGCATTACGGCTGTCGTGGTATCGCACTGCAACTTCTACAATCTTACCTAGATAATCGGAAGCAAGCAGTACATACCAACAGAAAAACTAGTTCCTTAGAAGACGTAAAACGCGGTGGCCTCCAAGGATCGATCCTTGGTGCGGTTTTTTTATAATCTTCATTAATGATCTAACAGCTCATCTAACTCACCACGTAACGTTATATGCAGACGATACAACTATAACTGTACAAGCTAAACACAAAACTGAATTAGACGAAATAATACAAGAGGAGATAGTGAAGTCAAGTTCTGGTTCCACAAAAATCGACTAGTATTAAATGAAGACAAAGCGACAGGATAAACTACGTTATGCAAAAACAGATGCCGTAACTGAAAATGGTAAATTTCTTGGTTAAACTGGAAGACGCATAAAGAGAACCTAAGCACCAGACTATCAAAAGCAACCTATGAGTCGCAAAAACATCTGGAGAACATGCACATACAGCACTAACCACCTACTATGCTATGTGCAACAGTATTCTCAACTGTGGAATCGATATATGGGGCAAAAATTATTTCTACTTCAAAAGAGAGCTGTAAGCATCAAAGGTGTGTCAAGCGGACTAGCTGCCAACCTCTCTTCATAGAACTGCAAATACTAACTCTACCATCCATGTACTTACTACAAACGATAAGCAGCATGCATAAGAATAAAGACGCTGATGAGGCAAAACAACATTCACGACTACCAAACGAGATCCAGGGACGCACTGTGTGAACCGAAGATTAGACTAGACAAAATAAGTACATTACTTCTGAAATATTTGGAGAGATGTAAATAGCAAAAATAAATAGTACAAATTTGTCAATAATACACTTGTAACCGCTGTTTTATTTGTAAAGAAAACTAGCGGTTCAAAATGAAGTTCAGAAGAACATCCCTTGAGATATAGCCATTGTTTTAGGCCATTTGAGGCCTGGGTTATGGAAGCAGGGTGTTGAAATTATCGTGGGGAATTATCGTGTAATAATTGCTATACGAATTGTTGTTGTAATATACTTATTTATAGTCGGCCTATTTCTGCCGTATAGGCTTATCACCGACTATGTGTTTAACGTGGAGCCTCTGTCATCGACGCTGATAGGTTGGGTATCAGATAATTTCGTCTTTATTAACTCACCTTTATTAACTCGTAAAGAGATCTTTATAGGGCGTGCCAACCCGAACACACTAAACAGAATTTTACATCTATCCCTATAGATGTGCATGATAAATTATAGTTACCTTCCTCCTATAATTACCGACCTCGTATAGTGTGTGGTCTAGATTCAATTATCAACGCAAACTTTGGTCTGCGCTGGAAATCAAACTCGAGACTCCGCGGTGGAAGTCATGCATAGATCTTGTTAAGAATAACATAGTATTTTGGTATAATTTAGTCATTTTTTAGTAGAGTAGGGGGAGGAGGTACATTATTGTTAACAGGTTTCAGTAAATTTATATTAAGTAAAGGGGGGTAATATTATTATTGTTAAAGGATTTCATTAAATTATTTTAAGTACGGAGGACGGGTTATCAATTTTTTCGTGTACTTTTGTTTTTCTACAATTCAATTGTTAGTACATAGGGATTTTGTGGATGGGTAAACCCTTTAGTAGGCCCTTTAGTAAATTGTACGGTCACTGTAGACTTTAGGGAAAGAGGAGAATTCATTATTATGTTAGGTGTAAAACCCGCGGAAACTTCCAAGGTATTAATTGCCTGGTAAAATATTCAATTGGCAATTGAATATTTTATGCGAAATTATTGAATATTATTGATTGCAACTCATTATTGAATTATTATTTAAAGTTTATATAAGGCCCTATGGCCTGCTTATGTACGGCGACTACCTATTCAGTCGTTCAGATTTGAATTAAACTGAATTGTGTAAATGTCTGTACATACCCAGTATATAAACCATCCAGTACTTAGCTTCATTTCTTTACGTTAAAAAATTTATTGAAGTTATGCTTTTCATTATAATATTGAATACTTAAAGATTTGCAGTGTTATTTATCATTTATTTAGGGAATATTGCATATTAATTAATGAATTATTATATAGTTTTGGCCCTAATGGAACCATAACGTTGTTATTGTTATTAATTTAAATCATTTAAATAGTGGTGGTCATTATAATTTATTTGTGTGTTTTACTTGTGTGCACTCCCTCCTCCTTTATTTATTCCGAGATTTAGGAAAAGTCTCCCGTCGCCCAGTTTCTAGCCAGTTACCAAGGAGTCCTCCGGATCGCGCCCTCTAGCTTTAGAGAGGGTAACTGTTGTCTCCCCAATGGGACAAGTTATACACTAACAAGCACAAATATCGATAAATGGAATAATTTCAGTTATGCATGACACATCAAGCACCTCGCACACTAAATCACTATCCGTAGGCAGAAGTACACCACCGCTCGTTGAACAATTAGTTGCAGCCAAGTTTCAATCAGTTCTAAAGACCGTATAGCAGTTCGGAAACAGTTCTGTAGTCGACATATCTTCATCCAACCATGTTTCGACGAGTGCAATAATGTTGTAATGTTTCTCAGTAACAGTTGCATAAAATTGATTCAGTTTGGTTTTTAATCCGCTTACATTTAGAAAATAGGATTGAATATTCTGACGTAAGCTTCAGTTGAATGCTTCAGTTGACTACCTATTTAGTTGAGATAATTCTGCCCCCCCCCCTCCCGTACATATTTGATCTTGATGCCCTTCGTACCAGCCTGCAAGCATTCATCCAATTCTTTCTTAACTAAGAAAAAAGTGTCCATTTGGTTTGGCATCATGTCAAAAGTCATGACGACGTTTCTAAGCGCTGGATTAGATTGTAATAGTTCAGTTTTTTAATGATTGAATGAGTACATTTTTCATTGGACAGGGTCAATATTATTGGCCTTGGTTTCATGGTGGTGAATTGTATCTTCCAAGGCGAGATATCCTAACTGAACTTGCATGCACTAATTAACTGAGGAGTAGATGTGCCTGTCTCCGCTACACTGAATATAACCACATTGCTTTTCCTATCAATGCGTTCTGCTAATTCCGCTATGGCATCATTGAGAAGAGTAGTTCTAAGTCCTAGCATCATCCTTTAGCGCTTTATTGTCACTGACTTGAATTTCATATTTTCCTTCTAGGATCGTATATTGCTCCTCGATGTTAGTAAGCTTGTTGACAACTTCACGAAACGGGCTGTCCATGAAACGTATCACACCAGCAATTGTGAATTTTTCTTCACCTTAATCAACAGGAAGTTCTAAAGATGCTCTTATTATCTAATGGATTACCTCTAAAAATTACACTCTTGCGAGAATTATTAGAGCAGAATTTGCAATACCAGGCAAATTTTTTTTTGTCGATATCAAGCATTGCTGGTTTCACCAAATCAACACAACCACCGCAATACCATTTAGCGCAAACACCCGCACATTTGATAGAATACGTGCCGGTGAGCCTCTTTTCGTATTTTCCACATACAACATTATGTATGGGTTAGGTTAAATAAAAATCGCAAAACCCTCAAAACAGATTAGAAAAACGCAAAATGATCAGCTGACCAAATTGAAACACTACTAAGCCAAGTGCTATCAGTAAGAATTTAATAAATTAATACAGATACCACTAAAAAAAACAGAACGCAAAATAATGTTTACATTCTTCTTGGGTATTTAAGTGAATCCCATTTTGAAGTTATTGTACGAAGAGTAGGAGGAAGGAGGGAATCGCTAAGTACATCATTGAAAGCATTCTTTCTTCCCCGTCACGTTGTTCATAAAATCAACCCCCAAGTAAATCATGACATATAGTTTATAAATAAAAGCAAACCCCCAGAAGTAAACACGACAATATTGTTGCATTGTTACATTATTATTTGTATTTTTGTAATTTATTATATGCCAATAAAGGTTTAAAACTTTTATGAGATTTTAAATAAGATTTTAGTTACCTTTTGGGCGTGTTTATTTTTCTCCAGTTGTCTCTCCTGCTGCCAATATAGTGAAACTCGATTATTTCTCTGTGGATTACGGCGATGTTCATTTACTTCTTGAAGGTTAACGGCAGCTTCCGTCGTTTCATCATCATTCAGAGCTGAATTTTCCTCTTTCACTTTATCACATTCCGAGTTATCTTCACGCGTTACAGGTAATGCAACCAAAATTGATCTACGAATGTAATAAAACTTTTATCTTACATTTTTACATTTTTAGACAGTTATTTTTTTATACCCACCATGATAGTATCTACTTAATGTTTTAAACTCTAATTACTTTTATATTGTGGCGGGGATCCAATATACAGCTTATTCGTATTTATGTAGGAGTACAAAGGTATTTATGTACGTAATATTTTGTTTCTTTATAAAATACTAACGGACCCCATAAACGTAGTTTTGGCCCACCTGTTCCTCATATTTGCCTGTAGCGCCGACTGCTCTGCTAGTCCTGGCCTAATTACTGCGGTTTTGCGCGGCCAGCGACATGGCCTAATTGCAGCGGCTTTGGCGCTTCCAGCCACATGTCAAATTCCCGCGGCTTTGCGGCGGGCAGCGACAAGTCTAACTGCCGCAACTTCACCCGCCGTGTGCTGCGGCGCCATCTAGTGGCGAGTTACAACAAAGTGGATAGTATAAATATATTCGTTGTACTCAAATACCTCTGTATATAAATTTTTATCGCGATAGGTAGAACGGCGTAGAAGTTGATGTACTGCAGCGCCATCTAGTGGCGAGTTACAACAAAGTGGATAGCGTAAAAATATTCTTCGTACTGAAATACCTATGTATATAAATTTTCATGGGGATCGGTTGAACGGTGTAGAAGTTGTACTGCAGCACCATCTAGTGGCAAGCTACAACAATGTGAATAGCATAAAAACCTTCTCGAGGAAAAACACATATGTGGCAAATTTCATGATGGTCGGTCAAACGGTGTCAAAGGCTATTATTCTCAAACACACACATACACACACATACACACCCACACACACACACACACACATACACACACACAGATATACATCCATTTTATATATACAGTAGAAAGTCGATTATCCGAACTAATTGGGACCGGGGATAGTTCGGATAAACGAAAATTCGAATAATCGAACCCTTGAAAAAATATTCAAGATGTGTTAAGTAGGTTACAGTAAACTTAA
>WYDF02244079.1:0-20789 GCA_009867245.2 Adranes taylori
GCAGATATATGTATTATTCAGGGAGAAGGTTTTTATGCTATCCACATTGTTGTAACTCGCCACTAGATGGCGAAGCAGTACATCATGTTTTACACCGTTACGGCAACTAGACCACACTATACCATTGCTGGCCGCGGCAAAGCCACGACTAATGGACCATATCGCTAGCCGCGGCAACTAGACCATATCGCTGGCCGTGACAAAGCCGCGACTATTAAGCCTCGTCGCTAGCCGCGGAGAGAAAGAAAACAATAATTAAATTAATTATTTAGATATAAAGATCATAAAACGTCAAATAAATTAGAATATAACATCTTTAGAAAAACAACGTGTAATAACAACATTATACATGCAACCTCAAACCATACAAAAACGGACAAAATCGCCTCATTTATAACATTTTTCAATAGGCTAAAAGGCATACCTTTTTTCAAATGAAAACCAGTAAAAATAAAAAAAAATTATTGAAATGGGTAAAGAAAATGGATACAACAGACATGAAATTTTAAAACTAGAATCAAGTTATGAAACCAAAAGAAAACAACATCAAAACTAAGGAAGAAATTCAAAAATACATCACACTAACCTACACTGATAAAAATACATATTAAATGGCAAAATTATTAAAATCATACAATATAAAGATAGCATACAAAAGACAAAACAACCTCAGCTGACAATTCAATAAAAATAGAACCATAAACAAATACTAGCAAATCGGTATATATTAGCTAAACTGCCAAACATGCAACCAATTTTACATAGGAAGAACATATACACGATATAGAGAACACCAGTACGCCCTAAGAATTGTAATGCTAATGTGAGAAAAGACAAAAAAAAATGAATGATGAAAGAATCGAAAGAGTCTTTAAAATCGTTTTATTTCGAAAGTTGAGTTTAAATATCATTAAATTATGTTTAACTATTTCGCCACTTTGAGCAAACTATGCTTAAGACTGCGAGTAATGCTCGCTGTACAAAGACAAGTCTGGTCTCCATTCTAAATTATACCCACAAAATGCGCGAATTCGCTCGCCCAGTAATATGGAACACAATTTGCAACCTGCACCTCTCTGCTATTTGGCTATGGGAGCCTTTTTATATCGAACCCTTGGCGTACATAAAACTCCTCATGTACTGAAAATAGTGGTGGTTCTCAAAATCGTAGCACTTTTTCCAAAGTAAATAAGAAAGTTCGTATGCCATAAAAATTATCCGTTGGAACTA
Source organism: Adranes taylori (assembly GCA_009867245.2). Lineage (NCBI taxonomy): Eukaryota > Metazoa > Arthropoda > Insecta > Coleoptera > Staphylinidae > Adranes > Adranes taylori. The sequence continues at coordinate 1,231 of WYDF02244079.1, forward strand.
GGAAGCGATTAAGAAAATTTCTCTGCAAAATTAGCAAGTAGAATATACATACAGCTATAACTTTGTATGGGTGTAAACAAATGTTTAAAACCTCTTGCGATTAATTTTTGAAACAGATGTGTAAGGTAAGCTGTAAACTAGTTTGATTAAAAAAGACTTTAATGTCTGTTTTATTGCTTCGAATTATGACCAACTATCTTGCAAATCTGTAGATGTTTATATATTTGTAACATCCCTTTATCTAAGCGAAAGAATAACAAAGGAAATCCAGAAATATACAGTTCATAGAATTAATTAATTGCCGTTTAATTATTCAATTGTTTTATTTATTTTTCGTTCGTATAGTTATCATCAGTTGTGTTGAGCAACTTTGTAATGAATGTTTGTGGAATAGTTTGGATAGGAGGCAGGTATTTTCAAAAACTAATGCTATTTTCTTAACTGCTTACAGAAATCTACCAAAAGCGATATGGATTGCTTTACCGATGGTAACAGGTGTTTATGTATTAGCAAATGTTGCTTATTTTGCTGTTTTACCCAAAATGGATATATTAAGTTCACCTGCAGTAGCTGTGGTAAGTTTGAATAAAAATATTTAATATAACCAGTAATATTCGAATTTATTATAACTGACCAATCTGAATCATAAAGGAATTAAAATAATCCTTTACAAACATTTATCAATCAATATTTGCTTTTATTAATTAAATTTTATGAAAATATATTTACAGACATTCGGAAATAAAACTTTCGGAAATTTCGCATGGTTGGTACCGATTTTTGTTGCACTTTCAACATTTGGTGGCGTTAATGGAATTTTATTTACTTCATCTCGGCTGTTTTTAACTGGATCCCAGGAGGGCCATTTACCAATTCTTTTCTCATATATTCACATCAAACGAATGACACCGATTCCTTCTCTACTATTTACTGTAAGTGAATTTCAATTGTCTTTTACACTTAAATATGTACTAAAAATTGGAAATTATAATTATAGATATGTTTAAAATATATCATATAATTACTAATGAATTTTTGAATTACATAAAGATCAGTTAAATTGTAAGAATTTATTTTTGGAATACAGAATATTTAAATTGTTTGGTTATGTTTGGAAAATGTAGTTAAATGTATGCTATTTAAATTATGCGTGGAAAATAATGTCTGAGAGATGTTGACCGCCTTCATCGATGCACTCTTCCACTCTGCCTTTGAAGTTCTCCCACACTCTTTCCAATGTTTGCTGATTTCTCACCACGAATCGCATCTTTAAGCTCCTCTGCTGTACTGAGTTTGTCCACATAAACACGAGATTTTAAGTAACCCCAGAGGAAGAAGTCACACATGCTGAGGTCTGGAGAACGCAGAGGCAATGGTATATCTCCAAACCGGGAAATGAGACGAGTGGGGAAGGTACGCTGAATCAAGTCCCAGTGTGTCCATGCGTAAAGACGGAACTGTTACTGTGGACTTTTCAGTTATGTCTAGCAACATTTCAACTCTATCGCTGTTAGATTTCAACTCTGTAACAGCTCAGAGAACGTATATAATTTAATATAATATTTTTAATTTAATATACAATTATTTGTATCTTTGAAAAATATGTGCCTTTGAATTAATACACAATTATTTGTGTCATTATATTAAATTATATATGATCTCTGAGTTGTACTCATTAAATATTTGCATTTATTTATAATAGGCTGGATCACATACAGCATTAAATAGAAATTAATACAACAAGACTACTGGAGCCATCTGCCTGAAAGACACATGTTAATGGGTCGACGGCAATGTTGTATACTTGTTTATAATAGAAACATATCGTAAATCTCGTATACGGATGTTTAACACATATAGAGATTGTTTGTTCTTTGAAATCATCACCCCGCTAGTTTAAGTGGTTATAATACCCGATCGGCAATTGGGAGACTCTGGTTTGGATTCCGAGTGGGGGGTTTTTTTTTTCAAAGACAATTAATTGTATATTAATTTTGAAACATTATATTAATTAATTATATACAATCTCCGAGTTGTACTCGTTAACTATTTGCATTTAATTAAAAATATATGTATATTGTAAGCATGTTTTTCTATAAATATATCTTAATTTTAGTGTTTGACATCACTCGCAATGCTTTTCGTCAGCGATGTGTTCGTACTAATCAACTATTTCAGTCAGATTTTATGGTTTTCGGTAGCGGCTAGTATTGGCGGTATGTTATGGTTACGATACAAAGAACCGGACATGCAGAGACCTATAAAAGTCAACATAATTATTCCGGTGACGTTTATCGCTTGCTGTCTATTCCTCGTGATATTTCCAATTCCTGATCAACCGTTAAATTTCATCGTTGCTGTTGGAATAACAATGGCTGGTAAGTTACTGTACATATAGAGTAGAATTTTTTTTAATGGGAGTCAACAAAACGATAACGACTATGGGGGATTGGACTTATATCAACGGCTCTATATAATCGTTGAATCTCCCTCGTTTAGCCGTTGACATAAATAAGTTCAATCCCTCGCATCCGCAATCCTTGATAGTCGATATCGTGTTGTTACTCTCGTCTATCCGGTTGCTGACTCCCTTCCGTTTTGATTTTGACACCACCAAGTTCTATCCCGCGTATCCCCAATCCCTCGTGATCGTTGTCGTGTTGTTGATCCCGTTTGTTGACCCTCTCCCCTTGTACTTCAACCCCAATCCTTCATAGCCCCAATGTGATCATCTAAAACACTCCAATAATAGAACCCATATGTACCCTGGAACTCCTAGTCTGTATGTCTGAAGATGGCCCGTGTTCAATCAAGATTGAACAGGAAATATAATTCACAAGGAATACCATTTTTAGCGATATTTTTATTTCTTAATTTTTATGTTAAATGTCCCACTTTCGACATATAAGTCTACCCAAAAATGGGCCCCAATCTTCAGTTTTATCTCCAAATTCTGTATTGCTCCAAGATTTTCCGTGCAGTCTCTTCAATTGTTCACAATTCTCTTTTTGCACCGGTGGAAGATCTAAACTTTTGTCCACATAGACGGCTAACATTAGGTTGTTGTTGTTGTTGTACCTTCTCCGTAAGATATCAAACACCTCTCGTAGTTCGCATCGGTAATAGGCATATGCTGAATAAGTTTCTTTGGTTCTTCACCTAAGTACGTTGTTAAATATTTCATTTTTCCTACATTCTGTAAATAGATGCTCTCATGAATTGTTCTTGTACGGGGTCTTTTTCTTCCTTCAACCTGTCTTCTAAATTCGTCATTATGTCCTCAAATTTTTGTTGTACCTCTATCATGATTTCTTTTAAAATCGCTGAAACCTTCATATTTCTTCATCATTCTTCATCTTTTTGCTTTTTTTGTCGGCTACCAGATATTCATTACATAATTCGTCAATGTTTATTTTTTTCATTTTTAATAAATCCTTTCCAATCTCCTTATCAGTTGCTTCTATAATTTCTACCGTTTCTTCATAAAACTCCTTCATTAAGTGTTTTTTCATTCCCTCACTATTTCTCTTAGGTTGTTTATTTAAATGTTCTTGAATTTTATCGAGATACTTTATCATTTCTTCGTAGGAATCTTCTACTGATTCCATAAAACCTCTGGTGGATTTTCCCGCTTGCTTCAGTTCTTCATCGGTTGCTACTATTAATTCCCAAGCTTCATCTATTTTATTCTTTCTTGTTTCCACATATTGTCTCGTCTTCCTTGACATTGGATCCTTTTTCATGTTAATGAGGATTTTTTGAAAATGCTCGCCTGCTTTCTACTGGACCTTAACTTTTTAATTCATTGCCTCTGTAGACATGTTGAATTCCTTATAAATTATTTCTCAGACAAAACTTGTTAATTGTTTATATAATTTTTTCTTGCCTTGATTGGCATTGTGGATAATTAGAGTCGTAAATTGTAATACTCTACTAACGATTTAAAAACTAAACCGTTTCTACCTCAGCTTTGTTATTTTTACTTATTTGAGAATTTTATTAGATTTTCTTACCAACGTGTTCTCCTTTTGATTCTATTGGTTGCGAACCAACTTCTTTACTGATTGAAGGTCTGCATCCAATTTTTGCTGGAACAGCTACCTTCCTAATATTGATTGTCTTGTTGAACCGGAAGACTGAGTTTATCGCCTCACTTATTCAACACTGAAGTACCTTGAAATTTCTTCAGGCCAATCTTCTTTTTTCTCTATTGATTGAGGGTCTGCATCCAATTTTTACTGGAACAGCTGCCTTCTCAATCTTGTTTATCTTCTTACTTTGGTTATTTATTTTTCTTGAGCCGAGGCACTGAGATCACCGCGTCACTAGTTCAAATAAAAAAGGTTCTAAGGACCATGTGCAACTGTGGTAAACTTTTATTTACTTCAGATGTGGCTCGCTGTGAGAGAATTTGATTTAATTTAAAATTATTACCCGTTTACGAGTTAAGAAAACTTAATTTGATTTAGTTATTGAATTGAATCGTTCAATTGATTAAAATCAATTTATTCGTTACTTAAGGCAAATTGGAAATCTAACAAATGCCTTAAAAAAAACTACACCCAAATCTTAACACGATTTTAAAATAACACTGTTCACAAATTAGAACAAATACACATTTTTACACGATTTTTTTTTATCTAAGACGAATTTCAAAAAAGTCAGTGTTTTACTTAAAATATGTATATCAAAACAGAATACAATTGTCAGAAGTACCCAGAATACAGTTACATTTTTACTATGAGAGTCTTATTCTACACGGTCTACTCGTTGGAACGTATCTACCGTGTAAAAAAAGAATTTGGTGTATTATTTGCAAATATTAAAATAATTAATTAATTAAAATAAAACATAAATCAATACAAAAGAATGAAACCGCGAGATACGTTATCAAATCGTAGGGAAACTTGTAACAATAAAAAAACACCGTGTTGGCGAAATAACTGTAAAAATACAGCTTCAACAGCAAAACTAATAAAAATGCATTATTTTAATTTTGTGCTTTTGATATAAACATAGTCAGTTGCGGCTCAATCCAGTTTGATAATCCCCTAGTACCCGTTCCGTATATGGCTCTAAACGTCTTACAAAGATATTGATATTAACGCCTAAAATTAGGGCACAACAACGCTACTTTACATTCTTTCGGTATCAGTTCTTACAGTAATTATTAAATATTTTCCAAAATACTTTATTCTAGTAAGCATCCAGTGACCGATGACAATTTTCATATGTCAAAATATTGCTTTCTAATATTGGTTAAAAAATATAATTGTCAAAATTTCCATTTCAGGAATTCCCGTATATTATGTGTGCATCAAATGGAAAAATAAGCCATTGGCTTATAACGTATTTATAAAGCGATTTACGGAAATATTGCAACAAACAATGGAAGTAACATGGCCAGAAGCCACACAAAAATTATCTTCCGATTAATAAAAATTTGAAACTATATTTTATCGATTTAAGAAAACCGCATAAATGTTTACTGTTTCGATGTGCAAAGAAATATATGGGACCAAATATTCAATGTTTTAATTGAAACTTTTGAAGTATGTATTAAAAACAGATTATTTCAATACTAATAATCTGACATTTTTTGTATATTGTACATAAAAGTTAAGCATACTTAATTTGTTTTGTAATATTTATCTAGATTTAAGGTAAAAATATTTTGAGATATATACAAAGTTCCTGAATAATATATATTATTAAGTTTCTTAGTTATGCGTTATTAAAAATGATACTCAACTGTCGTCTTGTTTCATTTTCTTGCCAAAATAAGCGATATATCATGATTGAGATATACTTTGTAATAGTGAATATGTTTTAGCAATACAATAACTCCCCTCCCTCCTATAAATAGTAAAACTTATTTTGTCCTTGGCCGGCAAAATCAAATCAGATTATGTGGCAAAAACACTTCCGTTGGAAAAGTTTTGGATTTTAATAACTTCTCGATTCGTTTGAACAATTAACTGGGTTAAGAAAACACTCATATTTCAATTATCACTGTATTTGGCAAATATTTGCATTATTTCGCTTTTAATAAGACATTGAGTCTTCAAACTGGTGTGCTTTTTGAGATGATACATAACATTTCTAGCAAAAGCCATGTCGCCATCTTCATCAAATGCTAAACTATTTGTAGTACTATTTGCGGGTAGAGAATTCCTATACGTCATTTTGGCCAAGAAAGTGTCTGATAAATCGAAATCCTGCGGATATTTCCGTTTTTGTGCAATTACTTGCAAAGCACTAACGCTATTTCTAGCATCCGTAAGGTCCGACGATGGAAAGGAACTATCCTGACTAATTATATTGTGCGGACTAGCTGATTCTGGCGATTGAACATCTGAATAATCCGCAGATTCACTATTCCCTTCGGGTATGTACTCCTCGTCGCCTGTCATATCGTCTTCGGCTTCCAATTTCTCGGAAATGTGGTCTGTCATTGGATGGCGTGACGGCGAGGATGGTCTACGATGAAACATTCCTCTCGGCCTTTAAGATAAAAAAGCTAGTTAATTCTAATTTAATTTATATTGTTTGTTTTTATAATCGTTTGTGGGACATTGCTTTGCTATAAAAAAAATTAAGCCAAAGGGTAACCTGAAACTTACTTTCTTGGAAGTATATGATTTTTCATGAACAGCATAGACTTAAATAAACTCCACTGTGGTACGAACATTTGGTCGCCTTGCGTTTGCATGAATTTCAGATTCCTCAATTCAGTGCAAAACCTATTGCGCAAAATATTCCATCTCTGCTCACAAGCGATTGCTACAAATAGGTGATACCTATAATATCTATCCAATATAACAAATATAAAACTAACAATCTGTATTCAATTGTGCTGCTATACTTTCCCAAGCTTTTTGTTTCACCTCTTTATATTTATTCATTGAATTATTCTTGTTATACAGAACATCATGTTGTTTGACCATTTCCACTAACTGGTCATCATAAACCATACATTCAGACATCCCAATACTACAATACATTCGGTGTAATAAATCATTTTCACTTATTCAATTCACATTTAGTTCATATAAGTAAGGTTATATTTATCCATAATATTTACCGGATTCTTAGCAGTAATGTTAAATGTTTGGCAGTTCTAAATTTTAAATTAACAAAAATTAATATAATAAAAGACACAAGCTCAGCTGATCCATCTGGTGAATTTCTTTTTTAAGACTTCTTGCTCATACTGATTTTGCAAACATCCACTTCTTTAATATTTTATTCTCTTAGGGTGCTACATATAAATTTGAAGTAAAAAAGATAGATAGGCTCCTACATCGTACATTATTTATAAATTTAAGAATGTTATAATTAAATAAACAAGTGTTTTACCAACATAAATATAAATCGTTTCTGATTATTATTCTGCTCTTTGAAGTTCGTAGATATTTTTTAATTGACACGAATATGTTACTGAGATAGGCGCTTAAATCGTGCTTTACTAAGAAATTCAATGTTACAATTAGATATAAGCTTCACTAACAAACAAACAAAAGTTTTCATTTAAATTTGAGTATTAATATATCCTTTTTCTTTCATTTCAGGTAAATACCTGATTAATAACTAAATGAAAGAATGAAAAGTACAAAATGAAGGTAGCATTGTAGCGATATGATTAATTTAGATTTATAACATATCTATTTTATAACATTTTTATCAATCTTTTTTTAACAATTTCCAATCATTTTAATAACAAACGTTAACACAATTAAATACACATTTTTGTTTTTCTATCTTCTAAGTCAAGGCTTAGTATATTATACATTAGCAGTAAACAGTAACTTAAATCATAGACTAAATAAAAATATTTACGTTTTAAAAATTACGTTTTTATTTTTCGTGCAAAGTTACAATACAGAACACCATAACAGTACTTTACAAAATGACTGATTTCAACGAACTTGAATCTCTAATAAAGAGAGAAACTGCTACATATGTATAAAGTAACAAATAATATTAACTACATACAAAACAGTGATACACAAACATGAAACGAGACTTGCAAAGAAATACCACATGAAACAGGTGAGAATAGACAAGGGGCGAAAAAACTAAAATACAACGCAATTAAAGTATACAACCAAATACCGGATGAAGTAAAACGTCACAAAACACAAAGATATTTAAGAGAAAACTATGAGAAATAATATAATATCAATGTTTACAACTATCATTATTATATTCTATAAAATACAAATTACACAGGCTTCTATGGATATTTTATGTTGAATAATAAAATTTTTTGGCTGAGCATCTAATACCAAACTTTGATTGGTATCAAGCCAAAAATATATTTACCTTTTAGATAAGATAAATAATTATTGTAATTGTAACGAGAATAAATAAATTAAACCTAAAAATAAAAAAAAACTAAACAAGTCAGGTTATAACTTTTTACGTCTATGCTTTAACCAACGAACACAGAATAAGTATAGAGTAACATATGAACTAATAGATGAAGTTAGAGCCGCCATATTCGGACACTGTGGTGCCAAAATCAAATACTGTACAAAATAAAGAAGAAACATAACTTTTCACAGGTAATTTATTATATTTTTGATAATCACAAGTTTCACTTTTGATTTATTACTAAAAACTTCATGGTTTATTAATAAATTATTTTACGTTCCAAAACAATATAGCTAAAAAAATTATGAATTAAATCAGTACGTCGCTCGTATTTGTGTTCACAACACTTTAAGGTATGCATTTCTACAATAGTTATTTTATCTTTCGAAAATTAATTTTAATATTCTTTTATCAAAATTTTTATAAATTATAGTGAATTTTATCTATATTTTAATTTCAATTAATAGTATTTTTTGCATAATATTGTACAAAACTATTCAAATTAATGAAAATTGTATATAGAATTACTTTAAGACATAAAAACTATATGTTGATTTATTTTGGATGAGTAGTCACTTTCTAAGAGTAGTTTGAAAATATCCGGACGTGGTGTACGCATTAAGTTGTTGACCGTAGATGCGCTACTAAAAAAAGGGTGCTGAAGACTGGGTGCTGATGCGTATACCTTATGGTTAAAATACGTATATGTTTTACTCCGCTTTTTAAGCTATTTGATTGTTTAGAATCGTCAATAGGTACTTAGAAAGTGATAAACACACTCAAAAACTTTTATACATATACTTTATTAAACTACCTCTTATATTAAAATGTTACTTTAAAAAATAATGTAGTTTGCGTTTGCTTTAGTAATTCTACAAAACATTGGGTTCGGGTAAGATTAGCTATAATGGAGTAGTGTACCCAGATGGCGGTGGCCGACTTCATTTATTGCTATGGTATATCAATTGGACCACTGCTTCTATAATATTCTGTGCTCGTTAGCTTTAACGTAAGCTAAATGTTGATTTCGGTTGGCGATATGTAAATGTCAAATTGAAAGCAGAAAAAGGAAAACTCCATAAGTATTACATGGATGTGACAGATTCAGTTTCAACTTATGTCACCTCAACTTATGTTGATTTTTGTTGTGAAATTAGCTGAGATTTATTTGTTGTTTATATATTTAATTTAAACATTTTACTAACAATGCATTTATTAAATAAATTAATTAACAAATATAATGCATTGCTTACACGTTTTTAATTTTATATTTTAAATACTGCTTAAAATATTTAAACATTTTTAGCGCTACACTCGACTAAAGTGTGAATTACAGACTTAATTCTAATGTCTTTTAAATGTTTGTATTTTTTTAATTAATGACAAACATATGGTTAGTAAACAAATTAATCATGGATTTAATTTTTAAATATTGTTCAATACGAATTAGAAAAAGGCAGGAAGCATAGTAAACCTCCTGAAAATGTTATTTAGTTTTATTGAAAGAAGATACAGTAATGTATTTTTCGTAGTGGTTATTTTAATCATTGGTTTTATGATTTTACAAATACAAATATTTGAATTGAAAGAATTCAGTAAGATGATATTAGAACTAAGACCCGAAGAGTATTATATTTATATATCTTTTAGTATTAAAAAATGATGCAGCTATTACTAAACCAGTTATAACAAATGACCAAGAATTAAGCGACGAAGATGATGTGGTGTTAATCTATAACCGTGTACCTAAAACGGGCTCAACAAGTTTTATAGGCGTTGCATACGAATTATGCAAGAGGAATAAATTTCATGTACTTCATATTAATATCACCGGCAACAATCATATTCTATCTTTATCAAATCAGCACAAATTAATTGAAAATATTACTAATTGGCAAGGAATAAAACCGGCGATATATCATGGCCATTTTGCTTATATAGATTTTGCCAAATACAGTACAAAAAAACCGCTGTTTATAAATATTATACGTAAGCCTTTGGATAGACTGGTTTCATATTATTACTTTTTACGATATGGAGATAATTATAGGCCTTACTTAATAAGGAAAAAACATGGAGATACAATGGTAAGATATTTAACAGTTTTATATTATGTATTCTAATTTATTTTACTAAATTTATGTATATGGAGATACATTACGCATTTTTATTCTATTTATAATATATTTGGGTTAGTACATTCCATGTTAATTAACCCGAAATCGAATTTGACAGTTCGATTACTCTTAACAAATAACTTGTATCTAAATATGTATTATTATTTAGCCTTAACTGTTCTGCAAGCGGCGTGTCCAGTAGAATAAGGTTCTTACGATTTCCTGTAAACATCTACTTTACATTTCCCATACTCCTTTTCCGAAATTCTGCCAACTCTTCTATTTGCACTCTCAGCTTATTTAGTATCAGTCTTTCAAATACTTTTCCTATAGACAAATATGTGTTTATGTTCCTGGACCACCACACAGTTTATTAAGGTTTCTGAATAGTACTAATGTTACATAACTTTCCTTCAATTGCTAGAATATTACGTACGTGTTTTGCAATAAGTGCAATGAGTTTAGTTGAGAAGTCATCTGGAGTTACGTGATTCATTCTTTTATTGACTTTTATTGTGAATTGCTGTTTATTTTTATTTTATGTTTTTTTCCAGACATTTGATGAATGTGTTTTAAGACAGCAATCAGACTGTGATCCTAATAACATGTGGCTACAAATACCATTTTTTTGTGGTCATTCTGCTAACTGTTGGTAAAATTAAATAAAACAACTGGTATTTAAAGTGTATTTCATTAGTTTGTTTTTTTAGGAAACCTGGAAACAAATGGGCGTTGAATGAAGCTAAGAAAAATTTAGTAAATAATTACTTGCTTGTCGGTATCACGGAAGAAATTGCCGATTTTATAGCTATTCTAGAGCTAACTGTACCTCGTCTATTCAAGGGCGCTTCCGAACATTTTGCAAAAAGCAATCGATCGCATTTAAGACAAACGGTACAGAAGGCGCAACCGTCGCGCGAAACAATTGCGAAAATTCAGAAAACCATTGTATGGCAAATGGAAAACGAACTCTATCAATTCGCTATGGAACAATTTCATTTTGTTCACAGACATATTGATAAAATGCAGAATTTTATTTATGAGAAAATACGGCCGAAATAACTTAATTTTTGAACATTAGGTATTATTGTTGATATAATTTATATTTTTTATTATTAACTAATAAATTGTTTTTACCTAATCATTTTATAATAATAATAACCTCATGGATATAGCCATTCCTAATTACTTACATTATAGAGAAGGAACAGAAGAATATTACAATGTAAGTCCCACTAGCAATAGAGCTAAAATGAATTATGAAAAACTTAAAGCCTACATAGGTAATTGAACCGTGCTCAGGATGAAAATGATCTAGCGATAATGGTCTGCTGGTGATAAAGGGAGCAATACTGCGCGACCCCAGTGAAGTACTGTTGGGTTACTGGCAATGCCATAATATTTCCTAACGAAAATATTTCACAGGTATCGTCTAGGCTAACTACATATTTGTTCCTAAAAATCCTAACGTAGAGGCACATTGTATGATTTTTTTTTTAGTTAATTTATTATAAAATAACAATCACTGTAAACCTAGCATCTATCTTTTACGCGTCTTGATTTATTTTTGTATAAAAAAACACATATTAATGATGAGATTATTAAAAAAGCAGAAATTTACGAACTGTATTCACGGTATTGCGAAGAATTTCTAAAACATTGGCTGACTGACTAACTGGAAAATCTCTGGACTGGATTTAACACAGCGTCTATAGTATCATTTTTTATTAACCAGACAACAAATTAAAGGAGCATGTATGAAATATCAGATTACTCGCTCGGGGCTTCCATATCAGAGAAGCCTCACCAAATTGTTCTATTTGGCATTTTTTGTCATATTTATTACCAGTGTGCTATTGAATTAAAGTAGTGCACAAGTCTGGAATCACAACTAGTATATATTCAGACATGAGCGCAGCTATAAGATTTCAATGGGAGGGTTTTGATATACTCAGTAACGTAAAACTTGATTGTTGGGCTCCTACTTGTAGTTTTTTTGTCTATTTTGGTACCAACCGGAATCTCTGATATTTTCATGAGTCAGCTATGACTGTACTATGACATTTTCAAACAGCCATTTTATTAATCTTTTTTTGAATACAACGAGAATGTTCAGAGAGGAAGTTAAATTTTTGTTATCTCCACTACTTTTCCTAATACGTGCTCATGATTTGACTGTGGCTGTTCCATTTGTCAATAGTGGAGCATTTCCATTAGGAATACTAGTCGGATCAACTTTGGGCGGTATTGTACATCTAAGAACGCATTAAACGCCGATACATTCATCGGTTGCGGCGCCAACCGATGAGCGACGATTTTCCATCGATGATTTAATGGATCATATCGATCTACCGAATTTAGCTACGCGTGCTTCCAGCTCCGTGTTCAAATGATTAACGAAAGAAAAAAAATATTCTACAATAGTGTTCTCCGGCTGATGAACATTTTGGCGATGAAATTAGCTTCTCGCCAAACTACTCGTGCTTTGATTAACAAGGTACCTTTTGAAACACATCACCACATCGGGCTCGAAAACAAGGAAGAGCGATAAAACTGCCATCATTATATTCGGGTTCCGATAATTCTATATAACCCAGCTCCTGGTAACCCTTTAATGAAATCGCCTGCCGTCCACATTACAAATGAAAAAATCTACCGCTTTAATGGTTTTGTAACCAGATGGTGCAGTTTTGATTTCCCACGAATTCCGTCTTTATTTCCAAAAATAATGCACACTTTCCATAGTACTCGTTTCAAGACATAAGAATATGTCAACCAAGAATGCTTTGTGAACCAACTACCAACACCAAATTTCGTTTACTGGAAACTTAACAAACGACTATTTATTTTTAAATGATTTTCAACAGATCCACGGTATTTTATTAATTAAATTGCTTTATTAGTGGACTAAGAAACTTGTATAACTAGACTCTCTTCTCAAACAAACATAATTACAATCAGAGCATTTGTATGACTTCCCGTTCGAGTGACTGAATTTATGTTCGTTTAAATTCGATATTTTTGGAGTCATATAATCGCATTCTCCCGACCACCGGTGTATAATCATTCATTATTTATCAATTCATATTTATGAACAGCTTTAAAATCACATTCGGGACACTGAAACGGTTTTTTAGCCAAATGTCTACGTTTTTGTACTCTAATATTATCTTTTTGTGTGGTTGCAAAATCACATTCCGTACACTTAAAAGATGATTGAGCTGACTGTATCACCTTATGTCTAAATAAACTCTAATTTCCCATGGCATCGAAATCGCAAATGGAACACTTATAACATTTTCTCTTCCAATGTCTACGAGCATTTATATATAAGTTCCATCTTTGGCTACTCGCGTAGTTACATACAGAACTTTGAGGGGTTGAAATAAAGGGTACATATTTATATACTTTGGTTTTTTTGGCATTCAAATATGATTAGAAATTTCAAATCTTTCGTATATACAGCAAAATCAAAACTGGCATTTAAGGTTTCCTCACCCTCAGCAGTCGACAAATTCTCAGCACTTGGCAAGGCTGGTTGGATGGATAAGGGGGCAGATGGAGACGAAACATTTTTTTCGCTTGATTCATCTATTGTTTTTGTTATTGACATTGATATAAGACTTCTAGTATATGAAAAATGGGGTGGCGATCACGTCCACGAATTTTTGTTTTAATAAATTTTAATTCTAATAAATCATATAACTTCCAGTATATGGGTAGCGATCACGTATACGATTTTTTTATCAAGTCCACCATTAATAGTTTAAAGTTATTAGTATTTTAATATTTGTCTTATGATATAAAATCAATTATAAACAAACAGCTGGTTTGTTTATAATGATTTTTATGAAGAATCTAGTTTCTAGAATATGTATATAAAAATTAAAAAGGCAATGCTGTTGCTCGTTTTAATTATTTAAGTTTTATTATCTAAAATGTGAAATCAATAAACAAAATTAATTATTGAATATTTGATGTTTCGTGGTTAAACCTCCACGCTGGCCTCGTAGAGTAAATTATGAAAGTAATATTTCTTATTACTTGGATCTCGAAAAACTGTTTACCCCGGTTGGGACTGGACCCCAGATTTCTCGATTGCCGCTTGATTGCTCTTCCAATTGAGCTAACGGACACGTATTCAAAGACACAAATAAGTTTAATATGTATTTGTTTTCCGTATCTATTAAGATAGACAACTTATATATCAGGATTTGTTTCGGCCACCTGTTTGCTACCGTCGATCGACGGGGTACATGGACAGGGTGAACATTTTTTCGAGACACAAGTAATAAGAAATATTAATTTCATAATTTACTCTTTTAAATAATGCCAGCGTGGAGGTTTAACCACGAAACATGAAATATTCTGTAAGAAGAAACTGTAAGCACGAAACATTAAATATTCTATTAAACATGTGACCGCCAGCAAAGCGCCAAGAATAACATTTCAGGTTTTTTTTTTGAATATTACTGAGACTACCTCTCACTTCACCTTTAACATTAAATATTTTATACTCTTCATCATTAAACCACCCCATTAAAAACAACGATGGGTTATGGGCTAGGGACAATAAGCAAAAAAGCTGTTTGTCGAACACCTGGCTAAGATATTTACTCCCAACCCATAGCAAACGGAACAAGATACGACTAATGTTAAAAATCAGAGAACTGAAATTATAAAATCTGTTTCCCCAAAAGAAGTTGCAGATGAGGTAAAAACTAATCTAAATCCAAAAAAAGCTCTAGGTTTCGGCTTAGTCACAGGAGAGATCTTAAAGCATTTACCAAGAAAATGTATAGTCATGCTGACCTACCTCTTCAACGCACTTTTAGATTACAACATGCCCCATACAACAAGTACCTTATGAACCGAAGTATTCACCATTATTTATATTTGGTCAACCATAGAAAAAGTTACTTTGATTATTTTATGACCCTAGGCATTCATCTTTTTATATTGATTTTAATAGTAAAACAATTTTTTATATGATTGACCAAATATAAATTTTCGTGAATGCTTCGGTTCATAATTAAAATATGACCCTAGGCATTAACCGTTTTATATTAAATTTAATAGTAAAAATTAGTTTACTATTAAATTGTATATAAAATGGTGACTGCTTAGGTTCATATTTACATTATGAACCAAAGCATTCACCAAAATTTTTAGTTGTTTAGTCATAGAAAAAAGTCATTTGATTGTTTTATGATCTAGGCATTCATCATTTTTTAATTGAATTTAATAGTAAAAATTATTTTACTACTTATTAAATTCAATATAAAATTGTGAATGCATAGGGTCATATTTAATTTTTGAACTAAAGCATTTACCATTATTTATATTTGGTCAACCATAGAAAACATTTGTGGACGTGATCGCCACCTCATCTTTCATATACTGGAAGACCTATGTTTTGTTACATCTTGCATAAAACAAAAGTTGAACCTTTTAGTTTTGACGGTCATCTTTTACGTCGTCTACAAAATTCAATTAGCACAATAGTGTTTAGGGTAGCGACCTATGGCCGCTCTTGACTCCGCTCTTTGGCATGGCCTACGAATCCTCTTGACTCTAATTTCTAAAAGAGCAGTCTGGCCAAACTGCCTTGGTCTTATGAATTGGTCTGATTTGGCGCACTCTGCTGCTGTTTTTGACTCAATTTTTCCTTACTACCGCTTTTGAATCACTTTTTCTTCACGTCCGGCTTGCGTAAAAATGAAGTCCCTGGGTCTTACACTTGTTCCTCAAGTTTTATTTTTTCAACTTTCATAGGAACCGAGATATTTAATTTAGTACAATAGCCGGTCTCAAGTAATTTTAGAAAAAAATTCAAATTAAATTGAATGAGCTTTTGGTGGCATATAGAATAAAGTTTATTCAACTGTCCTATCTTTTATAGTTCCTGAAATATATGAAATATAAGTTTGTAAAATTTTAAATATGGCAACGCCGTGTACTATACCCCATGTAGAGATGGCACTACTTACATTCGACGCATAATACAATATACTATATGCGAGCTAAATTTCAATCTTCTAATTTTAAAACTGAATTTCTCAATAAAATAAACATTTTGAACCCCTCCCAAAATTATAATGTGCACCCGCCACTAATAATTAACATTTATTCAATTGCAAAAGCAGTTTATTTGTGTCATACAACGTAAAATAACTTTGCGTACATGAACTATTACATAGATCTTACATGTATATCATATGATTGTTGACAAGTGTCTGTTGCCATGGTGACAAGTAGCGCAATTTTAAGTTAAGGGTCATATTTTGGAATGATAAGAGTTAGACCCATCATGTGTGGTATCATCTTAAATAGAATTATCTTAAATAGGCTACCAAAATGTCAAAAATATAGTGTTTTTGAAAAAAAAATTTATTGCTCAAAATGAATCACGTATATTTGCACACACGGGCAAAATTGAGGTCCCTTAGACTTACATACTCTTATCAAGTTTCATTGTTCCTGCTTTCATTGGAACCGAGATATTTAGGGTAGTACACTTTTTCTTCAAGGTCAATTTACTCCGATACTATGACGTGCGAGTTTCTTAAACTCGGTTAATAGCTTAAGTATTAATGGAACTTTCGGCACAAGAAATTTAAAAAAATGTTGCGAAACTTTTCGAGAAAATAGTTATCAAAGTTATCAAAAAACATAATAGCCTATATATATATATGTTAAATTGTGATTTTAGAAAAGAATGTTTCAAATAAAATCGAAGGGCCTTTATGTAGCCTATAGAATAAAGTTTATTTGAATGTCCTATCTTTTTTCGTTCCTGATATATTTCAAAAAGTTCGTTGAACTTCAAACGTGGCAACAGCGCTTCCTATACAATTTGGTAACATGGGACTTTCTTTATTCGACGTATAATGCAAGGTACTATGTGTGCAAAATTTCAGCCTCCTAGTTTGAATACGAGATTTGTGAACAAGAAAAATGGCTCCTGTCCGCCATATTGGATTTAAATAAAATGAAAAAAATATAGACATCGAAGAATCGATCCATCTTTTATTTTTTTTTTTTGAGGAAGAAAAATTTTTTACCAAATACTTTTTATATGAAACATTGTTCCGTTATACTCTACGATTCAATTTGATAAAAGGCTTTCATCAAGTATTTAGTAAACAAGTATTGAAATTATAAATGTATATTATTTAAAAGAAGTTCTATAAAAACAAATAAATAAATAAACCATAAATTAATATTCTATTATTTTTTTTAAGTACATTCAATTATATGCGGTTGAGATGATTCTATAACGGTCGGCCTCGTTTCGACTTTGGTCTGATGCGTTGTACCATTATTCACATTTGATTGCGCTACCCTTTGCAGAATCTGTCCATTAATAAGACTGTTTCCTCCTCCTCCTCCTCCTTGAGTTGGCATACTTACAACGCATACGCTTTGTCCCGAATTACCACCACTAACAGTTGTACCATTTACAACCACACTTGTTGGCCTCGATAGGCCCGGATGGAGTACGGAATGTGGTAGGGACGGCGGTGGAGGCAACGATACTGCATTCATGCCCATTACGGTCGCTGTAGCGGGTGTTAGAAGCAGTGAAGCAGGCGGAAGTTCTTGTATTGCGGCTGACTGTTGATGATGATGGTTTGTTGAATGATGGGGTGGATTTAGATGCGGATGTAGTTCGTATGCTGATAGATCGCGAGGTTTTTCATAGTTTTGTATTCGGGAATCTTCGTAAGGATCGTTTTTGGATTCTAAAAGAAATGTTCATATGTTAATAAATATGTATTTAACGAATTACTAGAAGGAATAAATTTAGCAATTTTGTAATCAGTGCACTTAGTAATTCAGCTTTGATTTCAGTTAGATATATAGGGTGTCTCAATAAGAGCGGAAAAATCAAATTTTCAATAAAACACAATTTTTGTTTTTGAAAAAAAGTAAACATGTGATAGACATGTAGAAGTTATATATGGTAGAACACATCTGATACATGTCCTCTTTGGCTTTGCTAGTACATATGCGTTCTTTTGACAAAATTATCAATCATACTGGATTTCACTGATGCAGCGCCTAATCTCCTTCTTCAAGGTTTGGGTGGTCGTGGGGTTATTAACATAAACTTTTGTCTTCACAAAGCCCCAAAGATAGAAGTCCAAATGTATTAAATCGCATTATCTGAACGGCCAATTCTTGTCACCCAAGCTAGAGAAACCACATGGCTTCGACACTTATCCCATCCATTTGAGGCACAAAAAAACTGGATTATCACTTCGCGATATTGATTGATATGAAAATGGACCTCATGACTGAAAATGATTTTTTTTTTGGAAAACTCATCGCCCACTTGCTTTTATTTAATGACCCAATTGATCCACTCTCTTCGCTGTGCATCGGTTGGAGTTCTTGAATCAGCTGGATTTTGTAGGCATGGATACCCGAATGAATGTACCAGGTCTCTCGGCTACATTCTGGCGAACAACCTGTCCATTGATCCATTAATAAACCGTGATGTTTTCTGCTGAACGATCTCTAGTGTTCTGGATCATTATATATTAAAATTATATCAAACAACATGACATCTTCCTCCATTAAATTACTTTTAGCGAATGTTTTCAGGAACTAGACCCATTCTCAAGCTATAACATTTTGTGCACAACGTCAAAAGATCATGTTTAGATTAGACCAGTGGCGGCTCGTCAAAGAAGGCATTTTATAAGAGTGTACGTCTAGAGTTACATCAGTTTGCCTAGAAGTAAAAAAGAAATACGTTTTGGATAAATACAACTTACGACGAAAGAAACATAACCTGTGTTTAAATAATTTGAAAAAATCATTGCTAAGAAAGGGAAAACAAAGTCGGTGGAAGGAATACATTGAAAACCTTTTTGACGATACACGACCCGTATCGCAGTGCGACGATTACAGAATGATCAGTCTGATGTCCCATGTTTTAAAGGTGTTCCTGCGAATCATACACACAAGGATATATAAAAACTGCGAGCGACTGATTGACCCTTCACAGTTTGGTTTCAGAAATGGAATGGGGACGCGCGAGGCTCTATTTTCATTAAA